>JAANSO010000130.1:0-71262 GCA_036507315.1 Lepidocyrtus fimetarius
TGTGGAGGCACCTTCTTCTTTTTCTTGTCTGCACTAGCGGGCCGGGCATTAGAACGGGACTGTTTCTTGCCAGTCTTCTTTCCAGATTGTGGTGGAACTTTCTTCTTCTTCTTATCAGCACTGGCGGGTCGAGCATTAGAACGGGACTGTCGCTTGCCAGTCTTCTTTCCAGATTGTGGTGGAACTTTCTTCTTCTTCTTATCAGCACTGGCAGGCCTAGCCCGTTTCTCGCTGGTGTCCTTGTTCTTTGCAGTCATTGATCTGGTCTGGACCCCAGTTGTCCCAGTTTCTGGTCGAGACTTCTTAGCCTTTCCCTTGGAGGCAGAAGACTTGCTGCTGCGGCTACTACTACGGCTGTTACTTTTGGCCATTATCTTGACTTTTTGCAGTAGTTTTCAACAATTAGGATTCAACTAACTGACTACTCTTCACTCAAAAAATACGATCGAATTCACTTTTTCAATGGTCAAAATCAAAACGGAGATAGCACAAATTCTTACTTCGGAATTGTCTGAAAGGGCAAAGCGGAATGAGAAAAGTTGGAGAGAGAGAAGAGACCTCGAATCAGAAAACAGACGGAAAATCGTTTTCAAAAAGTAAACAAACTTCGTTTTTAAAAGTTGGACGCATCTTTCCATAGCAACTTTCATTTTGAAAACATTGTCATGGAACGGGTGGATAACACAGCAGCAACCGAGAATTGCGTTTGATTTGGGAACGGTTTTATTGACAATTCCATACATCACGACATCTGTAATGACAAGAAATGAAGTGATAAGTAAAAGGCTAGTTTCAGGTAATTGGACATATCAAATGTGATGAATTTCATGTAGTAAAGGCTTTTTCTCGCAAAACATGAACAAAGTTTTGTTTTTGAATGAGCATAGGATGGATGGATATTATTATGCAACAGACAGATTAGAATTTGTGCAACTGTATTACAACCATAGCTTAATTATGAATGATTTAAGACAATTAGCAAAGAATACGTCATGAACTATAAACAATCTAAAATACGCAAATTGCATAGGAAGTCCACTAACCCAGCAGATGCAATAAAAACACATCTTCACATCCTTATAGTTTCAAAATCAGTTTATTTCAATGAAACAGTCAGTCATATTTAAATACTTAAAGCCATGTATCATGGCATACAAACCTTACGAATCATGAAAAACATGTTATAAAAGTTAAAATGTTATTTTGGATACGAGGATTAGAAAGGATTAAAATATTAAATCACAACCAGAATGCAAAAGTATTTTAAAACCAATAAAATCAGTTTGTCTTTTCATCATTTGCTTTCCGTTTCTTCTTGTCTGGAGTATTAGATGCTGATTTCTTTCCACCGCCAATAGGTCGAAATACCCAGTCATTTTCCTTAGTATCCAAAGGGAACCTAGTTTGTCTTTGCCGTTTTCGTTTTACAAATTCAGCAGGGTCAGTATCTTGAAAAGGGGAATATGTTCGGAGATTATTTTTTCTCAATTCCCTGTAAAAATAATTAAGTACATGATTATTTTATGCATATAACTATAAAGATATTGAACATAGCACGGACGAATGAAAAATATGCTTTGTGTACCTATAATTAGTTCCCTCAAAGTCAAAAAAATCCTTCTCAGGTTTAGCTTGTTGAGGATTAAAATCAAATTCAACTTTCTCTATTGTCAAATTTCTTAAACTTTCTTCATCTGAAATTCCGTTAATCCGACGATCAAATTCTTCCGAGCGCTGTTTACTTTGGGCTAAAATTGTCTCAATGTCGGTATCACTGATTTCTGCATTTTCACCTGCCTTCGCCTTCAATATTTTTTCAGCACCAAATCGAGCAACACTAAGCATTTCCAAAGCTTCTGGAAGCTTTTTAGAACTTGCACCCACTAATCTTCCTATTTGAATAAAAACATGTTTATTAAGTTTCAGGTAAAAAAAGAACTTTGTACAATTTTGAATATTTAATTGTACCTTGTTGAATAACCATTCTATCAAGTTGCAGCTTTGCAGCAGCTCGTTCCACAATTTTTTCTTCTGCAGTCTCCTGGCATACAAAGCGGAAAACTTTTACTTGCTTCTTTTGACCAATACGATGGGCCCGATCCTGAATGAATGACATCGAATAGGCATAAATATTTACAGGATACATAGGTTATGAGGTTGATTAGCTTTTGGTTTTTCAAAATAAACGATAAATATACAATACCATTGCTTGCAGGTCAATTTGTGGATTCCAATCGGAGTCATAGAGAATGACAATATCGGCAGTAGCTAAATTGATGCCTAATCCTCCTGCTCGAGTCGAGAGTAAGTAAATGAACTTTTTGCTGTTTGGAGCATTGAATGCATCAATATCCTCTTGTCTAATGTCATATTCCGTGCTTCCATCAAGACGACAGTACTGTATAAAAATACGAATTAAGTATTTCAACATTTTACAAAAACTTGCATTTATTTATTTTATATATTACCTCAAATTTTCTCCAAATGCAATAATCTTCAATTATATCCAACATTGTTGTGAATTGTGAAAACAACAGAACACGAGAATTTTGTTCCTTCACTTTTTGTAGCAGTTTGTCTAGCACAAGCATTTTACCGCTGTTCTTTACTAAATGGCTGTCCGTTGTAAATGGTTTCGGCTCGGCTCCTTCAAAGAGATAAGGATGATTGCAAACTTTCCGTAGTTGCATTATTACGTTGAACAGAACCTTCTTAGTCGGTTTACCAGTCTGATTACTAATGACATTGATATCATTCATCAGCACTTTGCGGTACCTAAGAGAAAATATGCAAATAACGTTTTTCAAAAAAGAGAAAGAGAATAAGAATTCGTTTTAGTAAAGTTGCACATATAACAGCAGTCAATACACCGTCAATCTTTCTTACCATTCTCGTTGCATTTTTGTAAGCTGAACATACAGAAGCGTTTCAGACTTTGGAAGAAGAGACTTCTCTACGTCAGATTTTATTCGGCGCAACAGAAACGGTCGAAGAACTGAATGAAGGCGGTCAACTAAATTCTGGTTTTCCATGCATGAGCTTTCGTTGAACCAAGCATCAAAATCCTATTTGTGAATTACCCAAAGTAAGCATGTAATTGATATTAATTTAAGAAATACTGCATTATGATATTTTTCTGTTTGCATTTAAGTTAAAACTTACGTCTGACGAGTAGAATACATCAGGAAGCAAAAAGTTAAGCAATGCCCATAACTCATGAAGGTTATTTTGGAGCGGAGTCCCTGTCAGCAAAAGTCGTACCGTAGACTTCAATGACCTGACCAGTCCGGAAATCATTGAATTCTCATTCTTAATTTTTTGGGCTTCGTCAACGATCATGTAATGGTAGTTAACCTTTGACAAGGTAGACTTTTCAATTTTTGCTATTTCATAGGATGTCACACAAACATTCCACTTTTTCGGAAGGAAGCTGTTTTTTATAATTGCAGGCTATAATGATAAAAACATGAAGTTTAGGAAGCCTGCATGGAATGGATGTTCCATTAAAATTGAATGTGTTTTACTTACTCTCTCTTCCTTGGATCCAATAAGACAGATTGCTTTCAGGGAGGGACACCATCTCTTAATCTCGTTCATCCAATTCGAGAGGGTAGATTTGGGTGCAATGATTAAATGAGGTCCATTGATATTTCTACAATGCTTCAGATACCTGAAATATCAATTCGAGCTTTGAGTTTGAGCAAGATTTTTTACGCATTGAAGTTAGAAATGGCTAAAAAAGAAAGCAATACTCACCCTAGTAAGGAAATCGATTGCAAAGTTTTCCCTAAGCCCATTTCATCAGCCAAAATGCCACTGAGACCCTTCTCATACAGTGAAATCAACCAATTTAAACCTCGCACTTGATAATCTCTCATGCTACCAGAATCTGAATTGATGAACCAAGGAGACGAGTCGAATTGAGTAACGTAATTCTTTGGTTTTGTATCTTCCTCCTTGGACAAAGCAGGTTTGGTACCCATTTTAGCAGCCATTAGTGGAAGGGTTCTTATGAAACGAATAAATACACTTGAATTATTCTCAAATTCATTAAGTTTCAGAATAATAAACTAATAGTCAAATTGAAAAATTACGGAATTTGCTTCTTTTTCTTTCTTCCTCTTCCGTTTTCTTCGGACTGTGATCCTGATGCTGACGACGGACCAGGACCAGGTGAACCATCCTCAGCAAAACTCAAGGCTTGTTCATACGCCGGCTTCATGAAATGACCCCAAAGCTGTGTTTGTTCCAGCAAAAATTCGAATCGTTTAGCCCTATTCTTGTCCTGCAATTGCAATCATGAAATGAAATATTACTTGTACATGTGTTATGTGTAATGCATGCATCCTATCAATCATAATAAATCCAACTGACCATTTTTACTAAGAAGTCTTCTGTGGTTTGAACTATCTCACTATCATCCTCTTGGAAGCTTTCATCAGACTCAGACTCATTTTTAGTCTTCTTACGTAAACCCCTACTGCTGCCAGGAACAACGGCAGAAGCTCCCTTTGCCTCGTCTTCATCATCAGAATCAACAATGACACCAGAATTATCTGAAGACCCATCCTCCTCCTCTTCATTACCGCTTTTCGAATCACCGTCAGAACATAAAGACAAGTCTTCTAAATGCTGTGAGACAAATGAACTGAACCCAGACGCAGTCGCAGTAACTAGAATGTAACAACCAAGCAAGGAAACATTACTTAAACGGTAATTAGCAATAATAGAAATATGGAAACTTACCAAATGCACTGGAGCTTGAAGTCGTAGAATCCTGATCATCTCGGGCTGCTCCTTTAAGCTTTTCCAAGCGACCCTTCGGCAAACCCTTTATTTGAGTACCAGCCTCTTCATACTCTGAATCTGGTGAGGCACTACCAAGCCCCGGTGAGGAAATGCCGCTGGTGCCACTGGATTCATCCGAGTGAATCAAACCAATGGAAGCCGGTGCGAAAGCCTTTGAATGCTTGGGTCGTTCTTCCTCCAACACCATGATTGACAATTATTCCAGTGAGAAATCTAGCGCGTTAATTATAACAAACTGCAGTGCAACTAAACCTTCGAAAACTCTAAATTAAACTGAAGGAGACTAGATTATAATTAATGATTAGCACAAGCGGAAAGTAATTAACTAATTGTCACTGAAATTAAAAATCAGACGGAAAGCAGAGCACAACCAACTCCAAAGAAGGAAGAAGATTGTGTGAAAGGAACAACCGCCAAACTGCCTTGAGTCTCTTTCCTTTCACAGGTCCAACCTGGTACACCCAAATCTAGTGGATTTCTTACAAACTTTTTTTGAGTGCCTTTGAGTGCATTCAAGACCCATTCAATTTCTCTTTTTCCCTTGAATTGTGCATTGTTTTCCGACAAAAATGCATTGTTCCATTGTATGGCTTGGTTTAATTTTTTTCATGTATTTTTGCATGCATTTGCATAAAAACAGTTTTATAGGTACCTTTTTATCAGTTTTTTGCCAATTTACATATCACAGCTACTGTGCTTATCTACAGTATGCAAATACATGAAATGAACTGCTAATTTGCATAACGTTTTCATCATGCATGCCCTCTGTTGTCTATTACGTTTTCTTACGTTTTTCAAACGCTTTCTCACTCCTGGCATCATCATTTCTCAAAAGCTTTTCTTCTTGTCGAATCCTTTGTCCATTTTGGTACATTTCCATCGTTAACCTAAGGAGACTTCGACGACAACCAAACGACAAAAAACGTTTTTTACCTTTTCCCCGTATTTGAGAAAACTGTTTCATTTGCATAATTGCATAATTCTCGAAAAATATCTCATTATACATCTATTGCAATCTTGTACAAAGTACTACAGTAGAATAGTAGATACTGGGCTATGCAAAATGTGATGGATGATGTGATGTGCTGTGTAGACGCAAGACGCAATACTGTCTGTGATCTGCTGAGATATCATTTTACAGCATAAAAAATCTATTTAAACCAGCTGGTTATGTACATGCATTAAATTAAATGCTTGTGAAAAAGTGTTTAATTTGTAGGCGGATATAAACCATTTAGGAAACTTCTCTAAAGGTAGGTGGTAATGTTTAATTAATAGTTAAAATTATTATACCGGAAGTTATTTAGGCTGCCTCCATTTCATAGTGATTTCGGAAAGAAAAAACGGATGAGTCAGCGGAGAGAATGCCCGAATTAGACTATAAAAACGAGAGCAAAAAATAGGTCATATTGAATATTGGATTTCAAACACTTTTTAGCTCGAGAACACATTTTAGTATTGTTCTTGTCATTTCTATTGTGAGGAAATAAGATTATGTAATAGTCTTGGGATGTGTAATCCTAAACATCTGTGGGACAACAGCTATAAAATCCCAGCCAAATCATTTTTAAATCCTGGCGAACCAGATAAACCTCGGAAGATAATGATGTATAAAACTTGGTGGTATTGTCGCATCGGTTGATTTACTCTGGGAAAAGTAGGATATTGCACCACAGAGATAACATTTCATTGATATTTTATTATGGGATAGAATGGCATATTTATTCAGGTCTTGCAAGTTTTTCCGAACCGAATCCCAAGCGTTTTTATTGCTATATTCTTGCATCGTACTTTGGAAATGAAATAAAACTTTTTTTTTGTCTTTATAGGACTCTATTGGAAGGATAAAGGACATCTTTTAATCTTAAAATCCTATCAACCCAATGTGAGGGATAACAACGCTGATGATGCGATTATAATGTTCATCAAGAGGATGATAACGCCGTGGTAAGCCGTTTGATGGAGGAGGTTATTGTGTGAGATGGAAGTGATGGAGTGTGAAATAGTGTCGCAACTGATTGGATTAGATGGCTAGAGGAAGGATCTAAAGGGAGAGCGTTAGAAGAATGAAATTAATGGACTGGATGAATGTCTGCGAGAAGATAATAAGGTTTTAAAAGTACATTTTTAATCTAAGACAAAGGAAAGGATTTCTATGTATTCAGTGTATCGAATCTTTGAAAAAATAATGGAGTTTTCAACCAGACCTAATAATATCCTTATGTGATCAAGTTTGTGTGATACCATAGATCTTTACCGGTGAAACATTTTACCTTATCTATTGTCTATATAGATATGTGTACTATTTAAAAAATAGGTATACATACTAATACTAGGCAATCATACAGAAATCAGCGAAAATCTATTCAAAATGGCATATAATTGTATAGGTATCGAAACACCTTAGCTTTTCACTATATTTTGAAAACATTTAGTTTAATCAAATTCAACTCTGACTTGTAATAAGTCAACAGAACTACCTAGTGATATATTTTGTTTTCCATTCGTTAATGAATCCAATCCACTTTTACTACTACAAACCAAAGAACCGGACTGAAAATTACCTTGTTATGCAGCGAAAAGCGAATGAATGAATAATGCATGTTTGATAATCACCTTTGAAAAGTGATTAACTTCCAGTACATCCATAAATTTGGGTGGAGCAGTGATAGTGACGTCGACTATTATTAATTCTATGGCAGGTTTGATCACAAGAACTATGAGAAATGATACCGTAACATCATAGAAAATCGTATAGATAAAAAATAAATGATAACAAAAAAGCGGCCGAGTGTAGTTTTCCCAGGAGCTATCATAACTCAAAAGTTTATTTTTTCACTAAAATGAGTAACTCTTATACAAGTTGTAAACATAATTGGTGTAGTGGAACCTGTGAACTGGAATGGAAACGGATCCATTAAGGGCCTTTAGTTATGGAAGTCCACCATTGGAAGCTACATTTAGAGGCTCATCTGGTGATAGTTTAGCATCAGGAGGTGCAGGATCCCCTGCACCTGCATCGTATCAGTCTGTGACCTTTGACGGGGCCACTTTTAGTGATCAGCCAGGTGCTGGTTCAACCTTTAACAATTCCTCTAGACGAAAAAAAGTAAACCTATTTCTTTGATGTTTAAATAAAAACCTTGATTACTCTCTGGTGGTACGGATTCCTAAAGTCAGTTTTTTGTGTTTAGACTCCATATCCCGGGAAACCTTTCGGGAGTTCAGACGACGACATGATCGACATAACGCATCAAGGAACTGTTCATGAAGTTCATGATCTGGAAGAAGACTTGCCACCTCAGTCCACGAGTACAAAAACTATTTCAATATATTATTAATTAAAAACCTTTTATCCGCATTTGAAATAATTCCGATTCTTTATTCTTCTAGGTTATTATGATTCGGAGGACATTCCTGGGATCGGTCAGTATGAAGATTTTCATACGATCGACTGGCAGAGAGATATCGCCAGAGATCGTATGCGACACAGATATATAGTGAAGAAGAGACAAGATTCGATATGTGATTTAGTGAAAGGAGCTCACGATGCCTGGAGTGGGTGGCTCTGTGTATTGTTAGTGGGCATTTTTGCTGGTGCTCTTGCCGGCGTTATTGATATTGGAGCATCATGGATGACAGATCTCAAGTTTGGACTGTGTCCGGCTGCATTTTGGCTCAACCGTGAACAATGTTGCTGGTCCTCCAATGAAACTGAATCAGTTCACGGTAACTGCTCTCAGGTTAGTCATTCATTTCCCTGTACACGACTATGCGTTTGGGCCTATTATAATAATCTTTTTAAAACATTATAGTGGTGGACATGGTCGGAAATCATCGGAGGACAAAATTATAAGGAAGGCGCTGCAGCGTACATAATTTCATACTTATGTTATGTTCTCTGGGCTGTCGGGTTTGCTACTTTGGCAGCGTCACTAGTCCGAACATTTGCACCATACAGTGCTGGAAGTGGTATGTAATACATTCCAAGGATTTGTTTAATATGTTTTGTACCCTTTCCTGATTAAAATTAATCCCTTTTTTCTGAATAGGTATACCTGAAATAAAAACAATCCTTAGCGGATTCATTATTCGTAGCTATTTAGGAAAATGGACCCTGCTAATCAAATCAGTTGGTATCATGCTATCCGTATCATCAGGCCTTATGCTTGGAAAAGGTACGTTACACGTCGACATTTAAAGAAATGAATCTTCACAAAATCTTCAATCATAAATTATTGATTACAGAGGGTCCTATGGTACACATTGCTTGCTGTATTGGAAATATTCTGTCTTACCTCTTTCCAAAATATGGGCGTAATGAAGCAAAGAAAAGGGAAATATTGTCGGCAGCAGCGGCGGCTGGTGTTTCAGTTGCTTTCGGTGCTCCTATCGGTGGAGTTTTGTTCAGCTTGGAAGAAGTGAGTAATAGTAATCACAATTAATTACATTACACAGATTTTATATACAATTATAATTATTATTTAGGTAAGCTACTACTTCCCGTTGAAAACATTATGGAGATCGTTTTTCTGTGCATTGGTGGCGGCGTTTGTTCTTCAGTCAATCAATCCATTTGGTAACGAGCATTCTGTCTTGTTTTATGTTGAGTACAACAAACCTTGGATATTCTTTGAATTAGTTCCATTCATTGGCCTTGGAATCATAGGGGTACTATTCTTTTTTGGAATACAATTTAAATCATACTTGATCAATGCTTAATGGATATTACTTGTAAATTGTAATGCAGGGCTTAATCGGAACTGCTTTTATAAGAGCAAATATTTGGTGGTGTAAATACCGTAAAACTTCTAAATTGGGACAATATCCCATTACCGAGGTTGTAGTTGTCACATTGTTAACTTCTGTTTTGGCCTATCCCAATCCATACACAAGGATGCCAACAAGTCAACTCATTTACTTACTGTTTTCCCAATGCGGACTATCAGTAAAAGACGATATTTGGTAAGTCAGAGTAGAGTATTAAAGAATAATAGTATTCTCGTGGATAATCATTTATTTGCTCTTTTGTAGTGATTACAAGAGAAACTACGATAGAGCTCAGGCTGGAGTGGAAATGGCTGAGGCTGGTCCGGGTGTTTTCAATGCAATTTGGCTTCTTCTTCTGGCACTCATCTTCAAATTCATCATAACAATTTTTACATTCGGAATTAAAGTTCCAGCTGGTTTGTTTATTCCTTCGTTGTGTTTCGGGGCTATTACTGGAAGAATAGTGGGAATAGCAGTGGAACAACTAGCATTGTACGACAATTGAATAATTTTTATAGAACTAAACGTTTGAAAGAATGATGAATTCACAAAATGATTGTTTTAAAATTGTAGTGTACACTCCGAGTTATGGTTTTTCTCTGGAGAGTGCTTGAAAGGAGAGGACTGCATTACTCCCGGTCTGTATGCTATGGTAGGGGCGGCGGCTGTGCTTGGTGGAGTGACAAGGATGACAGTTTCGTTGGTTGTCATTATGTTTGAACTGACTGGAGGTGTACGTTACATTGTACCATTAATGGCTGCCGCTATGGCTTCCAAGTGGGTTGGAGACGCACTTGGGCGACAGGGTATTTATGATGCCCACATAAATCTAAATGGATATCCATTCTTAGATTCGAAAGAAGAATTTGGGCATACTACCCTTGCCGCCGACGTAATGCAGCCAAGGTATCATATATTATTCCATCATTGCAATAATATTTAAAATTCGTTCGTGTATTATCAATCAGTAATAAAAATCCTTCTTATAATTAGACGAGGAGAACCACTCTGTTATGTCACTCAAGACTCGATGACTGTAGAAGATGTAGAAAACCTGCTGAAAGAAACTGAACACAATGGATTCCCAGTTGTGATTTCTCACGAATCTCCATTCTTAGTTGGTTTCGTTCTTCGTCGTGACCTCAACTTGGCCATTTCCAATGCAAAGCAAACTGTAGAAGGAGTGGATGGCAATTCTGTATGTTGGTTTACCAATCACCCACCTTCAGATCAATCATCGAGAGCAGCTCGAGTAAGATTAACAAAATAAGTAGTTGAAGTAAAATCAAAATATCTAATTACATATTAATTATAATTATAAAACGTTTCGTTTTCGAATACAGCCTTCGTCTACCCCCGTCAAGCTAAAGAAAATCCTTGATATGGCTCCAATAACTGTAACAGATCAAACTCCAATGGAGACAGTTGTGGATATGTTCAGAAAATTAGGCCTGAGGCAGACACTTGTCACTCATAATGGGTAAGAAAGTCAACGAAATATTCACTGCTTTTTTGTCAACATTCCAGTTGGTTTTTATTACGCATTGAAAAATCGTTTTATTATATTCCAGGCGACTGTTGGGTATTATTACCAAAAAGGACGTCCTCCGCCACATAAAACAAATGGACGATGAAGATCCAAACTCAGTTTTATTTAATTAGGCTAAAGCAAGTTATTTACGAGCGTGCATTTTTTTATCAAAGTTTGCAACAATGATATTTCATTTGAATGAACAATGCTTGAATTTATTATTGTGTGACTTAAGGTATTTTTAAAGTCAACAGCGCCCATTTGTGTTGTATTGCACACTGATCACATTTTCATTTAAAAACGGGGTTTTTAAGGATTTAAAAACCTGACAAATTTTTACCTTGTTTATCAACAAATAATTTATAATACTGCAAAATAACAATTGATTGTAAAAGTGATACCTGTCTTTAAATTCTTTCTACTCACTCATAATATATTTAGTTAATGTTAAATTAATCTCCGTAATTATGATACTCTAACTCTCCCAATTAACTTTAGCTAATTTCGTTGTCGCAACTGTCATTATTATGTCGTAGACATTAGATTCATGCGTTTGTATTCATCATTATGTTTTACTTATGTAAGATTCTATTTTCCAAAGTAAAAAGCCAGCACCATACCCGCCATTACATCACAATTATACTAGGCATTTAAGACAATTATTATAAAAATTATTTTAAGAATAGGATTACGTTAATGTGCAAGTCGTTTAATTTTAAAACAAATAATTGTTATATTTGCATTAGTGCGATATTAATGAAATGTAAAAATGTTAAATTCGATTGTAAATATTTCGTTGTAATTATTGTTTTATTTATGTTACTTTCCAATTACATTGCAGGTTTGTAGTCAAAACCAGAAACCCACAGGCAAAATAGGTAGATAAGCTAGCAATACTAAAATATGTAGGGTAGCGTAGCGTAATTAAATGTTTTAAGCTAAATCGATGTTAATACTGCAAGTACAGAACTACCTACAAAAATATATTTGTTCCATTAATCGTTGATCAGAGAATCTTTATATTTTAAGCAACCGCCCATCTTCCACTGTTACTACATATAAGTTATTATATAGAATAACAACTACTTGTATATGTGCAGCATTTGAATTTGCATTTGTAATAATGCCTACAAATACAGAAAAATAAATATGAAAATCATTAAATTCCATGTAATGATGTTGAAGAGAAATATGATACCTCAAATTTAAACGATCTAAAATCACCTTAAGCATTTATTTCTCTTAACTTACTTGCTATTTTTGAAAAAATAATTAAAGTTTACTTTCTTATTCTATTGTTAAACATACGTACAAATTGGAACCTTTTTATACAAAATCTTTGATTACTTCCACTTTGCTATTTTGCCTCACTCGGAAAGCAAATTCCCTTGTGAAACTCTTTGCAAAATTCTCCATCTAAAAAAGAAAAAAACAAGATTTTAGACTTTTGGAAGATATGATTAATGGAATCAGACATGCTTGGTTTTTCTTCATTCACATCTTTCTCTTCAGCTCACCTGAACATCGATAGTTGTTTAAAGGATCAAGTTTAAAGAAATGTTCCAAAATCCCATCAATATTTTGAGTTTTCCAATTCATCTCTACATTGTTTGCGACATTCCCATCAATTTTTTCCTCCAAGAGTTTTATTCTTTCTTCAATATCCTTCTGTTGTTTCGGAAAGTTTTTTGCTTTAGTAGCATAGTTGGACAGTTCCACTTCCAAAGTTTGTTCGTAGTCTTCACGCTCTCTGTCGGTAAGCATGGTTGAGGTTTCAACTCTATTGATTTCATCTGCAAACAAATCCCAAATTAGTCAATATTCCTATATAACATGTTAAAGAAATTAGAAATTCAAATAACGACGAGCCTGATCATGGTTGATTTTCAATATTATAATTATTTTTAATCAGATTAAATTAAATATTCGTAGTATAGAACAGTAATTACCTAATAATGCCTGCTTTTTAAGACGTAATTGCTCAAGGGTAAAACTCGATTTCTTTGGAATCGTTGCAGCATTTTCTGTTGAAAATTCCCCTTCAAACGAGGGTTCTTCAAACGGGATTGATTCGGACAAATTGGGTAAAACTTTATTCATTTCTTGTCTCATACTTTCCACCACGCTTTCAAGTCCCCTTGATTTGATTTCATTAAGTTCGTTAATATGTTCCCGAAGTGTTTCCTTGTCTTTTACAGCAGTCCTTGGTGGAAGTTGCTCATTGAACTGTTGCTGCTGTTGAACTTGCTTATCACGAGTGGAATGAGCTGTCAACACACTATTTTCAAGTCTATAATCCTGCTTCTTTGGAACACTATGGGGAACTGCAAAGGACGCTGATAAGGCGGATGAAGTTGGATGGGAAAAAGTTTGGTTTTGGAACCCATGATGATCCCGTGCGATATTGGAGGCCCCACCAGCTGCTCCAGCTACAAACGTTTGATTACATGGATTAAACTGCGTTCCACAAATAGTTTCATTCCCTGTGCTAGGTTGATTGTTGGAGGAAAGAGTGAAAGTTTTCCTTCTGCTAGTTGCAGGCTTTGTAGATTCCATAATTGCACATTTATTTAAATGACAATTAGCGCAGAAAATGTCCTGTTCCCTGCACTGAAACAAATGCCAGTCCCACCAGCTCCCTCTGCTTTAATCTACAAATTAGGACATAATTAAACCAATCATTAATTATTTTTATACTCATTAAATAAACACTTAACTATTCAACATCACTTTTAATTTCGGAGAACTAATTACCTGACAATTTATAAACAATTTATAGACAATAAAAACTGCACTCCGTTTCTGAACTGTCTGCTTGAATTACTTAATTAGTAATTAATTGCAATTAAATTCCAAATTAACTCCGAAATCAACTCGAGTCCGTCTTTTGTACTTCACTTTTCAAGAGAAAAACAAAAATAAGCAACCGACTTTTCTTTGTGAAGTTTAAATTTTCAGAGGGCGGGAAAATTCCGCAACTTGCATAGAACAGAGCAAAATGCACGGACATTTGCACATTGCACATGCATTGACCATCTGATTTTTAAATGTTTTGCTGTCAAAATAATTAATTATAATTAGTTAAAACAATGTTTGTGTTGTATGAAATGACGCAGGAAGTGAGGATTGACCCGGTCAACTTGGGTCACGATAGACTTGAAGCGGTGACAAATGAACTAAATCAAAAACTTTCAAATCGCGTAGTTTTAAACGTAGGTTTATGCATGGCGCTGTGGGACATCCAGTCAATTGGTCCCGCAGTGATTTACCCTGGGGATGGAGGAGTCTACTCCAAAGTTAAATGTAGATTTATCGTGTTTAGACCTTATATTGATGAGATAATTGTAGGGAAAATTAAAGGCTGTACTTCGGAAGGCGTTCACGGTGAGTTTTAGAATATGATAAGCAATTTAACAAGTTCCGGGGATTTTAAAGTTTCCGGTTTTGCAGTAACACTAGGATTCTTTGATGACATTCTGGTCACCAGACAAAGTCTTCAATACCCTTCGAAATTTGACGAACGAGAGCAGATCTGGATTTGGGAATATAAATCAGAAGATGATGAAGAAGTTCATGAAATGTACATGGATAAAGGGGAAAGTATAAAGTTTCGTGTGACCGGGGAGCAATTCTCAGATACAACTCCTTCACCGGACTCAAACCCTTCAAATGTGACGAAACCTGATGCGCAAAATAGTACAGCTCAAGCCGGCGTTCCTCCAAAACCTGGGACCTCTACGGGTGGTCAAACTAGTAGTGGGGGTGGAAGTGAAGCTGCAGTTCCACAGAAAGTTCCTTATTCAATTACGGTGAGTTCCATGTTAATGCTTTATGTTTTTTTAGTAAAATTTTATTTAAAACCCATAATTTCTATGCAGGCATCCATAAATGAACCGGGTCTGGGACTTACTTCTTGGTGGAATTAAAAATTACATCTAAGTCTAAGAGCCTTATCCAAACTGACCATTATTTTTGTAATAGTTTTTTATTAAGTCAATATGATGTACAGGATTAAGTACAGGATTAAATCTAATTTTATACAATCAACATTTGTTACAAATTATATATGTTTATTTGCGAATGCATACACGATTTCTGGTTAGTATTATTGCATTTAACATTTTAAAATGATATTGCTTGAATATGAGTATAATAAGTATTTGCTAGCACTGTAATTTTACTGTTTAAGCTAAATATCTTTTACATTCTGGTACTACTTACTACGCTTGATGTAACCGTAGCTGGACAATGAGATCTAGAACTAGAGCATCCTTGCAAAGACCCATTTCCGTTAGTCCTAGTTGCGGAAGAACCATTACTATGCAGAAGGTGATGGCGAGCTCTCATATGCCTGTCGAGATCCCTCCTTCGCACCAGTACTTTGCTGCATAATTCACATCTATTTAAGATTTTAAATGTCTTGATGATGCTCACATTTAGCATGTGTTATATTTTAAAACAATAAAAAAGAAAAAACTGTTACCTGTACGGCGTTGTTCCATCAGAATGAAGCCTCACATGCTTATTCAAATTCGAAGGGTCTCCAAAAGGTCGATGGCATATTTTACACCTTAACGGTTTATAACCTGTATGCGTCCGTATATGAATCTTCAACCCGTACTTCCTCGAATAAAGTTTTCCACAGTAAAGGCAAACATGCCCATTCTTAGCTTTCCCCATGTTGCTTACAATAGCTTCCAACCGGGCATGATGATGATGTTGCTCCTGTACTACAAGACTTTTCCCATTCGTTTCCGCAGTGGTTGCAGTACCTGTTGGGGTTATTACCGGGACAGCATCCTCCACCGGAGTCGTCCGCTCAATTATAGGTGATGAAGTAGTAGATGAAGTTGAAGATGAAGAGATGGCCGACGTTCCTTTGTGGTTGTTATTATGTCTTCCTTGCATGTGAACAAGAGAATTACTATGGGATAGCTGCTGTCGATGAATACGCTGAGCAATGATGGGCGGTGGAGAAGATTGAGTTGCTGAGGGGGAGGAAAGAGTTATCGTGGGCGAAGCTGCAACAAATAGTGGGCACGGTGAGCTAGAAGATGAAGGTGCTGGACTCAAAGTCATTAAGTACGGAGGATTCAAAAGAAGAGGGGATCCTGCAGTTTTTAACCTATTCCAAATTGTGTCTGATGATAGTCTGTCGCAATGCAGGGCAAGGTGAAGCTTTAGTAGGTTAGGTCTTTCAAACTTTGTATGGCATTCTGTACAAACGTACGAGTTTCCTCCTAAATTACATTTTAATCACACTTCAAAATACAGCTAACTTTTTAATTCCATTAACATTTGTCATTCTCTTACCTTGAATGTTAAAAGGAGAAAGGTACGGAGGAATTCCCAAATCTGTAAGCATGAGATCTTCACTAAACCATAACTGAAGAGGTTGTCCAGTTGGGATATCCTTAACTGCTTGCAAGATAAGACTGTCCTTGCCATGCCATCGGGTCAGTTTAACATTTTGTTCATGACAGTCAGAAGCAATGTCTATCAACTTCGGCCAAAATATTTCCGCTTGTGAAGTTGCCATTGCTGGTTGCATTTCTCCAGAAGGTGAAAGTATGACCTAAATAAAAAACGTAAATTGATTAAAAAATCCTTAAATAATCACTATTATTCATTAATCTATAATATTTAATTAAAAATCTTTAAGAAGTTTGTACCTGCAAAGGAAAGTTGATTTTCACATTGCCCCGTACATCTCTCACAGGACTCATATTGATTTCACTCGCCCGAAAAGGTTTAGAAAATGTTCCTTGAGGAATTGTATTCAAAGCTACACAAGCCATTATTGCAAAACTTTAAATAATTGCACTATATGTATCCTTTACTAAATAATTATTGCATCATTTTGCCAGACGGATTTGGCTTTGAGACTGATAACCTTCCAAATCAAGAGCCTGAGCAAAACTGGGAATAGTTTGGAAGAGCCTTTCCCAATTTATCATAATCTCTTGACGTGGTTATTGTTTGAAATGTATTCCTTTTCCTTGCCTCGATCAATGTAAAAAATCATGTAAAACAAAATCCAAAGTGAAACCAAGAGGCAGTGTCAGAAGTTAAATGAGAGATAAAATCCTTCCTGGTTTTCAATGTGGCTTCTCCAGCATAAAAACCCCGAGAATCATCATCATTATCAGAAGAACAGAAATATCGGACTGGACATAAGCTGGAATCAGTGTTACAGAAGCTACATCCCATCCCTTTGTTGCTTTCCCCCACCCATCAAAATCGTAAATCCATATTGGCCCGTCATGACAAGGCAAATCCCTCCGCAAAATGTGTAAGCTAGATGGACACATTTCTCTGGTATTTTCAAATTGTACAAATTAAAAAGCAACCGGAACCTGTCCCACATCATAATTACAACTCTCCGCAAAAAAGCGGTGCATAGAGTAAAACTCGAGCAATAATTAACAAAGTTTTTTTACAATCATTATTTAAAATATTTAGAAACATGAGAATCCCAATTTCAAAGGAAAATATATCCACACATTAAAACCTACGTTTGGGACACCTACGCATTTCCCGTGTAGAAATATGAATGAAAAGAAAAAACATACGATGTAAAAATTCAGAATTTTACTACGACCCAGATATTCCATATAAACGATATTGAATATTTTCCACATCCGCTTGGTCACTCGCGTCCAATTACCACATTGTCGTCTGAAAATTTTCTTCAGAAATGAAGTAACGGTGAAAGTATGATGATAACTAAGATGTTTATGAAACTCGATATCTAATCTAATCATCCACACATGTTCGTCCTCTAACAAACAGATCATTTTACAGCGGAATAAAAAATTTTAGTTTCCTTTGAATATTTGCATATTTGCCCACGTGAACTTCCGGATGTGCCAAGAGATCTGGAAAAATCTAAAGCCAAAACTTATCCGGACTTAAATGTTTCATTTACTTATTGATTACGTCATGTTATGTTATGATCTGCAAAGGATGTAAACGGAAAAGGGAACTGTATCATTTCCCCACCCACGTTCCTTAACCGCCTCTTAACATCTTCCCTTATATTAATCACATCATTATAATTTGCAAAGGTTTTAACTGTATTTTAATAAACTTTGGCATCATCTTACACAATCAGTTTATCTACGTTGTACATTAAAAATCACGTTAATGAAATAACGAGATGTTATCAAGTTTCCAAAAACGTTTTCTTCATGCGTCATTTTATTTAATAGATAACCACTCCAGGATACATTAATGGTACAAAATAATTACAATTTTCTCCTCTTGTCTCCAAAATCTAGAAGACAAAGTGACTTGCCAGATTTTTGTCACCATTTCCAACATGAACAAATCTGCGTTTGCACTTTCCAAAAATCATTCAAAATTAAACAAAAAGAAAACGCACAGGCAGTGCGTAACTAATATAAAGGCCGTCACCTGTTAGCAAAAAAGCCTGTTTAACAGGCAATCTAAAACCCATCAGGCTCATCAATTGTTATTCTTATCGTCATCATCAGATTAAAGTCTTCATGCTGAGTGAATAACTGGAAAACAAATGCTCCAGAGGAACCAAGTTTGGATAAACTCCATCCAACTGGCTCTGGGGTGACAAAAGACATCAGTTATGCTACAGTAAAGAAGAGTGTATTAAGGGAGCTCTGTAGCCCTTCATTGTTGCCTCTGTATTGTTTCATTGTTGTTCTTTCTCTTTTCACCCAGTCCTCCAACAAAAAAGCTTGGCACGAGCTAAAACCCGAGTCTTCATACAAAACCTGAACTAATCGTAAAAGCTTTGAAAGGGTAGGAATAATGGATAAGGGACCCCTTTTTATGATTTTCGAAAAACCAGAGGATAATAACCGGCTTCCCTCTGGTTACAGATTGTAATACTGGGATTGACTACGCTATAAAATGTTTAAGACAAGCAAAACCATGCACAGATTTAAGCTTTATGAAAGTTGTACATTTCGATTTCAATGTCCCATATCGGACTTCCTCTCAACTGTACGCATTTGTTTTGGTATTATTGCATGGAAGGATGGATATGATACGGTGAATTAAAAGAATTGCAAAGGGTGAAGGTGAAGGCCTTTTTAACCCTAATTTCCTAATTTAATTCAAATTTTTTAACCAAGAACTTGCAGCTGACGGCTCTCATTTTAAAAAATCATTTAATATTACTTTTAATAAAAGCAAGCATGCATGTCTAATTGACCTTTGTGTTCCAGCTCTCTAGATGATATGCAAGGTGCAGAAAATATTTTAAAATATATCGCAAACCATTTAAGTTTTTGATTACAAAATGAACTTTTTAAGTATTTTAATGAAATTACTTGTGCAGGTGCAACTTTCAAGACAAAAACAATCACTGGGTCAAAGTGAGACACGATTCTAAATAAACAGAGCTTGTCATTCATCAATCATATTTTCCTGCACCTTTTGTAGAAAGCGTCTTAATAATTTAAGTTGTAAAAACCAAAGTTTTAATCATAAAAAACAGTACTGAATCAAATGATGAATTGTCCTCTTTTTTGTTTACATTCCGGATTTCTATTTCAAAATTTTAAAATCATTTGAACATATGAAGAAAACAGTCATATATCCTTATCATCATATCCCAAAGCTTAAATTTTTATAAACTATGAAAAGAACATAAACAAAATGCGCAATATTTGATTGACATTTTCATTTTTGAAGATTTAAACTTTATAAACTTTTCGAATAGAGAAATTGCATTTGAAGTTTAAACCCGGAACATCATTTTAAATCCGATCAAAAACGAGAATTTGGTGTTTGTGGTGGTCTGTCTGTACACTCTGGGTTGGTGAAACAGGAATAACGCTTGCTTGTCACATTTCATAGAAAGTTGAATATAGAAAGCTACAAAGATCTGTATAGGAACAAGCAAATCTTTTTCCTTTTTTGGTTCTGGTTGGATTTACAGGTTATCTATTTCCAGCATACACTTGTTTTGGAATAGCTCGTGCTCGTAATAATTCTCCCTATTTTAATCTCCCTCATTGTTTTTATGCATATTCCGCCCAATAAACTTTTATTTTTCCAGTGTGGGAAATCCGCATGTGGTTTACACATGTTGCTCCATCCAGAGCATCATCAGAGTTCAATATCTTTTTAAAAACTCATAATATCAATATCAATAGAGAATTCATGCTTGCCTTGTCTTTTTCATCAAAGGGACCCTTTTTTTTGCACCCGTGTATATTAAAACAGTGTTATTGATACTGCATTGTTGATATTTTGATGAAAAGCTCTTAAATGAAGAATCACTTATGTCCGTCCTCCTTTCATCGATGTGTGCCTTGATGGTACTTTCCCTGCCAGTGTGTTTATTTTGTAACGCGAGGATTTCAGAAGGGTTCCTCCTCCTGTCTTTGTTCATGAAGATGCTGCAGATGCGGAAATCAGTCATGCCAAATCATTCGAAAGCGTAAGGTGCACATTTTTAAATGACAATTTGACTTAATATTTGATACCAAACAGGACTAATGTAAGTCTAATATAAAAACAAGTTAAACTTTTTATTTAAAACTATTACAGAAGTTATTCTAAATACAGAAAAAAGATTATTCTATGCATACATTTCATATAAGAAAGAAGGATTTGTAAGAATATAACTGTAAAATGACTGGAATATATGACACATTAACAAATATTTCGTCTATAGTTAAATAGATTTCGTTTTTTATTGAAATAATTTGTGCCCTTGTAAAAATAGATCTTCATTGCAGAAGCAAAGCTGACTGACGGCTTAACGATGGCTGTAGTTAACAAATTACAATTAGTGTTGTTGGGCCCTTGAACTTATCCCCTTCTACCTCCACCGCCTCGTCCTCTCCCACCACCACCGCTCCTCCTTGAGCCACCACTACTTCCACTACTACTTCTACTGCCTCCCCAGCCCCATCCAGAAGACCCACTTGAACTTGACGATGACCCTGAAGAAGGCTTACTGGCAGAAGAAGAGCTTCCAGAATGTGTATTCATTCCTGGAACAGTCCAGCCATAACTAGGTTTTCCAGCAGTTCCACTCCCCGTGCCAGTTCCTGTTGAATGTGTATTCATTCCAGGAACGTTCCATCCATATGCTGGAGGTTTATTTCCCGTTCCAACTCCAGCACCTGATTGAGGTGGGATGTTCCAGCCCATATTTGGCTTAGGTGCGGTTCCAGTACCTCCAGTGTTTAAGTTGTTAGTTCCTGCAGGTGGAATATTCCATCCGGCGTTTGGAGCAGCGGGTTTAGCTCCACTTCCAACGTTAAGATTGTTTTGGTATCCTCCGCCTGTAGCTGGCTTGTATTGGTTAGGTTGATTTAAATTGTTTCCATATCCTGGATTGGAGCCGTATCCAGTATTTGTTCCATACCCAGTATTGGTACCGTAACCAGTGTGAGTGCCATAGCCAGTGTTTGTTCCGTAATGGCCAGTATTTGTTCCATACTGGGTTCCATAATTACTACCGTACCCAGTATTAGTTCCGTAGCCAGTATTTGGATGATAACCACCGTGGCCATAATTATTAGAGGGGTAACCACCTCCATATCCATGACCTCCAAAACCTCCTCCATAACCACCACCGTGACCATAGCCTCCACCGCCAAATCCTCCAAAGTTATGTTGTCCGTATCCATTGTATCCAAAACTCTTTCCAAATCCTTTCCTTCCAGTCATCTTGTTAGCTATCATTGGCATTGCAGCCATGAGCATAGCAGTCTTATAACTTGGTCCACCGAAACCAAATCCTCTCCCTCCGAACCCACCAAAACCTCCCATTGGAATAGGGATTGGAATTGGCATAATTCCAGGACCACTTCTGTAATATCCATGGTCATCATATCTGTTTAAAATAAATGAAAAAAGAATTAAAATATGAAATCATGAAGTGTGGACAAGCAAATGGATAATCACTTTCAAAACTTACCCATATCGTCTATAATAACGACGCTCATACTCCCGCTGAGTTGCGTTTGCAACAGTCTCATTCATATTTTGAAGATCAGTTCCGTTCTTCTGAAGCTCCTGGAGGAATTTAGCCTCATTTGCATAATCATTCATTGAACCAAGCGCATACCCAAACAATGTTTTGATCAACTGTCCTTCGCTCATTTTAGGGGGAATCTGATAATAATTAAAGCATATTTATTTAAAAAGTAACACAAATAACTAATTAATGAAAATCTTAATCTTACCGTTCCATTATTGGTCCCATTGACAGAAAGCACAGTCAAGTTTCCTGAAGGATACAGCGTTCCATTCACTGTCGTTGTTGGAGGTGGAGTTGATGTCTTGTCCTTATCTTGAACAATTTGGCTTTCAAGGTCTTCAATACCCCCGGCATTTGACAAGGCGCAGTGACAAATTAGAAATATCACTGCACTAGCCCATAATTGGGCACTGAAAAGTTGTTTTGAAGATGCCATTTTGTTTTAAATCACCATTAAAATAAAACCACTGTTTGGTGAGTCACCGTAACTTAACGGATGTTTAAAATTCAAAGTCAATTATCTTCTGTCCTTTAAAGGTATTTACACTTTTCTCATGCGTCGCAATTACTGCTATTCTTTCTCCACTTCTGAAAAAAAACACAAATCATATATTTTAATTGTCATTGACAAACTTTACTAAAACCGTTCATACTTTCTTAATTTTAAACACCAAATTCCTTTTTCCAGCAAATATACTTTGGATAAAGTTCCGTTAAAAAACAAAAGAACTCAAAAGGCATTAATTGGAGTCAATTCTAACTCTGCGATGGCTTAATTGAGCGGATTTTTAATTTAGTCAAGTGTTTTGGAATATTTCCCCTCATGAAAATGTGAATATTATTATGTAACATAGGATCAAATCAACTACAGACTATTTAGAAGCTCTCGTCATAACGCTTCCAAAGTGTTTCTATGTGCCATGTGCGTATTGTTTCAAGGAGAAGTGAATGATTCGTGTCAACCACTCTGTCTAAACAAGAAATCTGTTTTGTTACGGTAAATTCTAAAAATAAAATTCCATTAAAATGCCTCCACTGGTATGTAACAATATATTGCAATATATTTCCAACATTTTGCAAAGAATTTTCGCAAATACTTACATAACTAATAACAGATGTGTGTAAAGTAACAAGATTTCCTTACTGAAGAATACTCTCTTGAACTGGGGCAACGTGAAATAATCACGATTCTGTTTTCTGGATAAACACAAGCCGGATGTGACACTTGAATAGTTTGAGTTGATCTGTGTCAAGATACACAAAGTGAAAGACTTATAAAAAGTTTTAAACAAATGTGAAGATGATCTTACGGCTTGTTTCTGCAAAACAAACTAATTCTCAGAGCAACTTGAGTTAACTCTGGAGTTATAAAATGTCAATTAAAAACTACTGGTCTCTCTGGTCTGGCTGATAGTGAGTCCACGGTCACTATTTCCATTCCAAATACTGCCAATCTTGCTTTTGCCGTCCTAAACTCATCTTACTGGACTGTTTGCTGTCTTCATCACACAGTCATTACTTTTGTGATGACGTTATAACTGAGGATTATAAGTTTTGAGTTTATTACACTACAATTACGTAATCCTAGGTCAAAACTTTAAAATTCAAAGAAGTACAAAGATGCACATAAATTTCTTCGTATTTCTACGTACAATTTGAGAAAACTTTATAAATGAATCTGTCAATGCTTTAAGATTTCTTTTTGATGACCTTTTGACATTTTGCAGGCAAACCAATACAGCGATGTACATCTTCGAAAAAAGTTATTACGTAAGTAATGCAATGTAAAACAGCAAAGCTATCTTTTTACAAAGAAAGTGACAATCCACATCATGTTCTGTTTATAATCTTTAGTAAAGTCATAAAATATTGAACAAACAAACAATATTTTTAACTTACCAACTCGTACTTGTACCAAACTTGTACATCCTTTTACGTAAATCTTTGCACACAACTCAATCCAGATCGACTATTAAGAAGCGAAGAAAAGCTACAACTTGTTAAATTCGGGAACTCTAAAACACAACTTTAAACTGTTTTTCAATATCATATAAGTCACTTGCAACGTTCCATAAATCAATACCAAAGCTAAATATTATTTGTTTTTGAAGGGAAGTATTAGAAAGGCCAATTTACTTTGAAACCTATTATGAGTCATTCTCAAGTTAAAATTTTAAAAAGAAAAGAAAGCCTCAATGCTATTATTGCCCAACCCATTATCTATTCCGTTAAAACTTGTATTTCAAAGGAAAATTGCGATTTAGTAACTTCAACCATGAAAATCCTTGTTTCGGCATATCCCATTTTAATTTGCAATACAACACAAATACACCCTTTTCAAGTAATGGACAATTTTATCGATTTCTATCAAAGGACAAGTCGAGTGACTGACTACATTCCATGCCACCAGGTCGGACAAATCCCATTCTTTTTCCAAAATGCAACTTAATTTCTATACACGGACATTAGTCAGTATTGCTCACGACTTGCTTTTACGTCATAATGTCACAGGAAGTTGGGTAAAGAATTGGGTTTTAGGTTTCATAGTTTCTCATATGCAGCAGGTGCGACTACTTTTTTTGCGAAAGCGTTCATGCGAATTCTCCACATTTTAATGCTGCGATTGTAATAAAACACGCAATTATTATTCTCCATGTAAATTGCTATACTATATGAGCATGTTTTTGGCATTATTAGTCATCCTATGAAAAAGCTTAGGCAGAGTACTTGAGTGAAAACAGTTATTCGTCGAGTTTATTATTGAGAGCATTGCTACGGTTGCCTCCACTGGCTTAATACGTTCAAAATGTCGTCAATGAATTTTGGAGGGGGAGCTTCAACAGGCAGCTGGTGATGGACAAATATGTATATGCCAGGAAATGTATTGCGCAATGTTAAACAAAGACGTAGTATGCATCTTCATGAAATAAACTCTGCGCTTTGAGATTCAGTCTTTATTTGGAAAATTATTTTAACAAAACTCATTAAGTAGTTAACAGCTCAGCTTAAAATATTGTAATTTGCTACGTTTATTACGTAATTAGCACCAATTTGCAGGGACCAGAGTATGAATTATACTTTCTGCAGTGTTTCTCAGCGAAACAACCACAATTACTTGGTCAATGATGACTAATCCCCGTTCCCTTAAGTTTGTACTTGTTGGTCTGATGTAAATCTGAAATAAACACGAAAGTTAATAAAACGGTTTAAAATTAGTATAATTTTTTAACACTCACTGTATTTATCCTCTTGTCAAACGGAACATTTAAAATTTTATAGCAAAATCCATCTTTAAAATTCATCTCATCCAAATGAAACTTGTTTGTTAAACTGTCTTCAAATCTAACAACAATTCCAGCCGCTCCTTTTACAAAAGCTTTAATGGCAACCGCTACATCAAGGTTTTCCACAGGAACTCCGCTGGCCTTCGTTAAATGCTCAGTTATCTTAAAACCTCTAATTGCTGAAGCTTTCCAACTCTTATTCTCATTGGGTCCGTAAGAGAACACCCAAAAGCCGGAATTATTATAGCTTTTAGTAAAATTATCAAATTGCCCAGATTCATTCAGATCACTGAATGTATTCACATACTTTGTGAATCCTTCAACTTTCCAAATAACAGAGTCATTTTGAATTTTTTGAAGATACTTTTGTACTGATTCTTCACCTCCAACCCTTCCATCTTCAACTTCTGGAAAGTTTACTTGCTCGCTTTGATCCAACACGGAAACCGATATCACAGCAGTTTTCCACCACCCAACTTGGAATTTGAATTCCCTCACGTATTCATTTCTTGATTTATGCAGCACCACCAGCACCACTATAAACGCAATGATGATTGATAAAATCAAAAAAATTGAAATAACTTTAGCCGTTAACTTTTCGCGAATTGAGCACTTGTCGGTTTTAAAAAATTTCAGTAAAATCCTCCTCCTCCATAATCTACAAGTTCTGGAAATGTAATTAAATAAAGCAACTACGAAAGACATTGTGCTGATTTTAAATAATAATTAACCCATTTTTCCTTGTTTTATGGAATTGTGGTTGGAAACTTAACAGATGTGTCTTTATGCTTATGTGGAAGTTTGCACCAAAAACCCATTTTATCTTATCATTAATTTGCAAAATGACATCATGAGATTACAGAATAATGAATTATCGTTGTGGTAAATAAATAATCAGTTTTTTGTAGGTACATCATATAAGCTTTTACTGCAAGTTGATTTTATAGATTTTTTTCAGTAATAACAATTTTTATATTCGATAAATTAAAAAGAGGACGCTTTTCAAAGTGATTGTAAAGATCAATAGTTTCAAAATACTTTTTTCCGATTAGTAATAATAATGATTTAGATAACAAACAGTAACAATTGAATAATCATAAAGAAATACAAACATTTTTTGGGTTTTCAATTTTGTTAAACATAATACAAAGTGAATTTTATTAGTTTTAACTTATTTTACGACTATTTTTTATGCTGAAAATATAAAATAATTAAGTAAGAGCCTGTTCAGGGTGAAGAAAAAACATTTTTTCAAAACCGAAACATACTATTTATAAATATACAAAGAAACATCTAAAATCTACTCTAAAATAGAAAATAAACTACTATAATTTGATAAAGCAAAGCTACAAGTTTTTTTCTACCGATTTTTAACTTTATAATTGAAGCTTTTACACATAAACTCAAAAATTTTACATATTTTATTATTTGAAAGCAAAAGGAATTTGTGGATTGTATTTTGTTGAATGATTAAATATGTTTTAAGTATATATTTTTGGTAGCTTTCCTTAAATCTCTAATCTGATTCCCCTTTTCCAACATTTATTCCAGTCAGCTATATAAATTCAAAATTATTCACAAATACAGAGCACAAACTGAGCATTTCATTTTTGTTGACACATAAATAACAACGACTTAAACTACGTAACAAAAACATTAACCTCTTCATTAAATTAGAGTAGATGGTAAAGGTAAACCCGATTCCGCATTTGTGCCAGGGAAGAAGCAATTAGGTAATGCGATCACGTGTTGATGGAACACGACAGTTACGTCAAAAAACCAAGTGTTACATAAATATGGCTTAAAAGTTATCCTTTTGTTCTATTTTCACAGCGATTTACACGCAGTCCTCCAGCGACATAAGCAGTGGGTTAACATATTCAAAGCCTTCAAACTCAGACTGATCAATTTTTTCTATTATTTTCCTGCAATAAAAAAAGACAAATTAAAAACATTGACCTAGTTTCTTAAGAATGTTTTTTCGAGGACAACAGGTTTACGCTTTATTTCATTCATTACAAAATGTTTAATAAAACTTACGGATCATCCGGCGTAAGCTGCACAGGCTCTGAAGTGAATTGAGGATCAAAATGATCCAAGTCCCGATCAGATTCCAGTCTTGGCTGCAAGATAAAGAAATTATTATTTAACATTAGCTTTGATTATGTTATTATTAAAAAAGTCTTAGAAAGTTACCTTAAATGGTGGAGAAATTTGTTTCTTCTCAAGCTGGACGAGACACATGTAATAAAAAATAATTGTAAGTAAACAAAGACATAAAAAATGATTGCATACAGATGTTGCATAAACTGTTTGGGCACTTACCAAATCCCATTCTATACTTTTGAAGAAGGGGTGATGCACAATATCCATAAACCCAGTTTCTGGATGACAGCCTAATCGATCCGCAGGATTCTTATTGAGGAATCCTTTCAAAACTGAAGCCGCCTTTACGGACAATGATCTAGGTATTCTGATTGTTTTCTCAAGAATCACTAAAACGAATAAAATTGTTTAATAAATAGTCTCATACATAATTCAGTGGACACTGAGGTCAATACGTAACTTTATTACAACTTACCTTGGAACAGATAATCTTCAGAATTCATATCTGGATTCTCTGAAGTTCCAAAAATATCAAAAGGACTACGTCCAGCCAACATCTCATAAAGGAGGACACCAAGAGCCCACCAATCCACAGAAAATGAGTATTCTTCCCCGCGAAGAATTTCAGGTGCAATGTAATTTGGCGTTCCGCAAAAAGTTGATGTCGTGTCCCCTGGACGAATTCCTTCTTTACACATTCCATAATCCGTTAGTTTTATGTGGCCTTCATGATCCAAAAGGACATTGTCTAATTTCAAATCCCGGTATATAATTCCTGCAATAAAAACAATGCGCATTTAGTTTTATACCTCCCTTGAAAGTTTCGACTTAAGTCATAAACCTTGCTTGATTCTTAAATTACCTTTGCAATGAAGAAAATTGAGCGCCACACTAATTTCAGCTGCATAAAACCTCGCATGTTCCTCAGGCAAACGTCTTTGTCGCTGCATATGAAACATGAGGTCACCTCCTCGAACAAATTCAATCACGAAGAAAAGACGACTCGGCGTCTGGAAGCAGGAATGAAGGCCAACGAGGAATGGATGATTGGATGCTTGTTCAAAAACGTGCTTCTCCGTTTGAACCCAGTCAATATCCTTAAATCAAACAAAAACTTAATCACTTTTGCTCAATTAGCTCATCAAGGTTATGTTTATTATTTTTTACCTCATCATCCGTCACGAGGGCCTTTTTAATAACTTTCATCGCATAAACTCGACTTGTCTTCTTTAACTCTACCATAAGTACTTTGGCGTAGCTGCAAAAACCAAGATTCAGTGAAGTTAATAATGTATCCCTTGTACATATTCATTTGTAATGATAATAACTCTGCATACGTCTTACCTGCCTCGTCCGATCACACGGATTAATTCAAAGTCATTTAAGCAATACTGGCGTTGGCTACCTGGCTCCAAGGATTCGTCTGTTAATTGAAATAAAATTAATTAACTGCTTTATTTACGGCAAGGTTGAATAACTAATGAATATTTATCTCCATACCTGTTTTATTATTCTCCTCTCCAGGGAATGTATCTGAAATGGATCTGGGCATTCCACCAGGAAGTTCCGAATCCGGCGATTCCTTAACGATTACTGGAACATAAATCATTATTTAGTTTCAAAAGGTATCATTTTCCAAAAATGAAAAACACTTTTTCAGAAATCCAAAAAACAAACAAACGACTTGTTATACACTTAAACCAAAACTGCACTTTCCAAGGAAAACCAAACAACATTGACAATTGAATTAGGTAATTAATTCCTTACGCAAAACATTTTGGAATGTTTCAGTTTTATGTAATTTAGTCATCTGTAGAGTACAAGTTCCATAAAACTTTAAGGAACCGCAAGTATGCCTCCGTTGGGCTTTTAACATGTCTTTTTCTCTATACGGGTCTGCGGTTTTCACAACTTCCGGTTACAAAAACCGAGAAGGTTAACGTCCAAGAACTGAGGATGTCTTTTCACCTCAACTCACCACTCACTTTTTTGTTTGTTTTTTTAAAATCTCAGTAGTAATCAACATTAATTGCTTTCCTGAGCACTTACATTTACTTTTTCCACTGCCACTCCCCCCACTTAGTACACTGCTATCCCCATTCTGTTTCCCGGAAGCTGACCAGTGACCCCCGTGTGAAGAGTGATGGTGGCGATGATGATAATCAAGCTGGTGAGGATGTGGATGATGCCCGTGACCTTCCTCAATATACATGGATGAATCGGCGGAGTTGCCTTGATGTGACGAAGTGGAAGATGTGGACAAGAGTGTGGCGGATGCGTCATTTGTACAAACAAGCCGGACCAGTTTGTGACACTTTTTATGCACTAGCAGTTTACACTGTGTACACTTGAAACCCTGGAATTTAATTAAATTCTTTGCATACATCAACATCATAATAATAATTCGAGTAATAATTAACTGAATAATCTAACGACTTACCTGCCTCCCCAAACCCCATATCCGATCGTTACAGTAGGCACAAAACGCTCTCTGCAGATATTAAAATTTAAATCAGAAATGCAAAATTGTTTATTTTCTTTTTGCCAAGCCAAGTCAGGTACTTTTTTACACTTTTATCAAACTGTTTACACTGCAGAATTTTTTGCAAAGTTGTTAACCGTCTTTGTCAGTCAACCTCTCGCTTTTCATCCATAACAATAATATTTTATATGCACATTTCCTTTTTTCCGTCACCTTTCTTTAATTTTAAAATTTGCACTGTCAAACAGTTTTTTACCCAGTTCACGTTCAAAAACCGTGTCAATTTCCAAGAAATATGATTACTATTTTTATCCAGCAAAAAAATACAACCTATTTAATCCAAGCGCTGCTGCTGGAGCTTCTCAAAACAACTAAGCATCCGCATTAACTTTTAACTATTTTGCTAAAACATTCACTTCATAAACTGTTCTTTTCATAATCTTCATAATCATCCAAACAACACTATTGCATCACATCATCTACATAAACCCTCATAATTTTACTTCCAACCGCTCTGCCTTTTACTGAACAACTGAAATTATAAACACTCAATACATCTCAGCAAAAAATAGATTAATTACATAGATCCTCAGTCTTTTTATATCATTAATATAAATGAGTCTTTCTTTTATAAAAATATCTAGCACAAAAAATCTGCAGATGATTCACATTTTACTTCTGACAAAGTAGCAAATGCATCATCTCACTCGTCTCCTAAACTCTCTCCCTCCTTGGTTGAAACTAAAACCTTTCGAACAAGTACGGAACAACAAAACTTGAGTTTAATTTGTACATTTTTCCCAATGACAAAACGGTTACAATAAACGATCCATGCAAAAACTAATGTAGGGAAACTGCGAACTTGTGAAGAATAATACAAGTTTTGCTCTTGATATAGCTACGACGTGCCCTCTATTATTTAACAGCTTCCTACACAATGAATCCAGATAGGAGGAAGAATAAAGTTATATTTAAATCTTTCTGATGATATTTAATCCAATATGAAATGCATCACCCACCACATCTCATCACACCTCACTCAACTGTCCTACAGCTTGGAACTGACTGTTCGAAAGCACTTTCGAATGGTGGCTATATTTATGTTTTCCTCTCCTTTTTTTCTTGTTTTTTATGTTTGAGTGGTTGGTTAGCGCTTTCAGTGATGCAAGAAAGGGAGAAAAAGTGCCGGTGCATGTATTCCGTCGTTAAAAACGGTTACATAAAATATATGAATACGCGTCTGTCATGCTCTTTTCCTCTTGTCCAAAATATCTTTCTTGTGCGTTACAAAGTTTAAAGCTCGACTCATATTTTCTAAACTTTTCAACAAATCCACGCACAAAACCTTTCAAAAAGGGGGTTCCATATTCTTAGCTTTTTATCTTATCTTTTTATTTTCCTTCCCACCTCCCTTTTTTTCTCACTTGTAAACTTATGCAAGTCATTTATTAACTGCATTTTTCCACCCTTCTCCTCCTCTTCGTGTTGATCCTTTCTATCATTTTGACTCATTATTATGCTACTGACAGATTTTTCAACCTTTTTCAATATTTTAAACTTGCAGAGAGGTTTTTATGGTAAACAAATTAACTTCAAGAAAATACGAAGATATGAGAACCTTTTCATGTTACACATGAGTCTTTTCACTATCAATCCTAGCCAAATTGATAAGTTCAAAGCTTGCACGAATATGACAGTTTTCCAGAAGTACAGAAGCTTGTAGAGTGAATTACAAGGAGGTTGAATCCTCCTTGGTGATCTGAAGGTTTCCAAAAGATGTCATGTTCAATAAATGAAATACGAGTTTTTATCACACTGTGTACCGGGAGGAGGTTGATCAGCGAATGTCTTTTATGATTCGACTCACGTCGCGTGTAAGGCTAAACATCGCAAATAGTTTTCGGAGGTATTATATAACGTCTCCTTTGCTTCCTTCCGTTCCAAAATTAAAAAACTGCTATAAACAGCCTACCTAAAACTTCAGGGAAATTAACAGGAACAGAAATAGATATGCCCTGCATCTTCATTTTTCTCCTCGGTGCGGTTAGATAAAAAGTACTTTTGGACAATTTCAAGTTTTTACCCAAGCGGGAATGACACCTCCAATGGAATCCGAACAATTCTTATTTTTTTATCATCAGTCTAAAAAAACTAAAATCTAGATTACATTAGTATCATGGAATGAACCCAACTACACTACTGTCCTTGTTCATTTCCTTCCGGCAGATTATCTCAAAAAACGTAATTTCTTCCACGTTTCCTCCAAACCGTTATGCAATGCAGTATAAAAACTAGATCAAGAAGCAAAGGAGCATAATTAGATTCCTCCTAATAAAACGGAACCTATGCAACTCCTCCACAACTCCTATTTCCAAGGAAAGGAGTAAAATAGATTAGTTTACGTCTAAAACGTCCTCCATACAGATTTTTATTAAAGCTCCAGTGAGAGAATGTAACTTGCATTGTAATGAAGCTAATCATTATTATTACTGTTCCGTATTAAATTGTAACAGTTCCGTAAGTCGTATTCAAGAAAAATTATCCTCTTGGAAAAAAACGTAACAAAATTATTTTTAAATAGACAATAGAAAGTCAATGTACTATTTTCTGAATGTGCAATGAAGCTGTCTTATTTTTTGCTGCAGCTGGAGATAAAAAAAAGTTGGCTCGGGAGATAAAACTGGATAAAAAATCTGTTTTTATCTCGGCTCTTAAAGACTGACTGTATAATACTCGCGATTAGGTGGGATCGCAGTAAAAAAAAGACGTATGAGTCAGATATGAATTTTATTATCATTTTTCTCTTTGTGTTTACATAGGATGAAAAACGAGGGTTTCTTGGCACTAGTGGCACTTATTTTGGCTTAACAAACTTATTTTTCTATATTCATTTGTTTATTTTCCTTACCCGGTTAAATCTTTTGGCTTGGAAGATGTGCCCATTCACTCGGTACAGCTTCCTCCATCTCCTCGCTCCACGTCGGTATATACTCCCTGGAAAAAAACAGTAATTATTTAGAGTGATGTGGAAGGCTGCAGCTTCTCCGATGCGTAAATTTAATGGAGGAAACCAAACTAAATACTTTTTCGAATCAAAAAGCCCATTAAATTTCAAAGCGACAATGGGACAAAAAAAGATAGCAATCAAATTGAAAAAGATTTTATTGAAAACCACTTCAAAAAATAATTGAAAATTGAAAGCAGTTCTTTTTCTGCCTTGATCGTTACGATGATTAAAGGCAAATAAAGCCTGTTTTGGACCTCCAAAATTTCCATACAGTTGCCCTTCACATCTCGCAAAAGCGAAATTTTTCACCAAATTCCTCCATTTTCTCGTGATGCATATCTGTGACATGCCTTCATTCTACTGGAAAGGACGTTTCGGGGGGTAAAGCAAGGTAAAACTACGTCTATTACGTCAAAGAAACATTATTTTAATATAAAAAGCAAACTTACGGTCTTCTCCTTGACAAGGCATTCCTGGTACTGCAGGCACATTGGGAAAAACTGGAAAACAGTAGGAAAACATTCCAAAAATTATTTTTTGTCTCTGTTATTGCATAAAGTTTCTTTACACCGACACCATCACAAAAAATATTAAAATTCACGAGGATCACATCACATTCACATCACAACAGCTTCCCATTTAAATATGAGCTCGTATAATGCTGCGCTTCTTTTAAGCATTCCACCATTCCAGTATTTTTCTGTTTTTTTCACCGTTTTTATATAAAAATTCCAAAAGTTTATTCCCTTTCCAACATCTTTCCAATACTATTCGATATTTCATCCGAGAAGAAGAAAAACTGTTTACGTAATGCGAAAATACATGGAATATTTGCAAAAATATAAAAAACCGTTTTTATGCAATATTTATTTACAAACCACAAAATATTATTCTGCAGATTATTCTTTTGTTTAATTCTCTCGGCACTTGTTTATATGATTTGGGAAGCGTTGATTTTGGTGCAGTGCACCATCCTATTTATATTTACGCTTTATACAAAATATTTTGAGGTTTTTGCATTGACATTATTATAAGATTGAGCTGCTGTTCGAGTCTTTACTGGGGGAATGCTAAAGCAAAACTATATTTTACCGATTTCCAATAAATCTAAATCGGTTCAAGAGTCACAGCACGATCCAGAAAATAGTTACTTTATGAGTAGAAGATGATAAGAATGACCGTCACGTAAGCTACATTATTCTTTTTTTATTTGAATAGATTTCACCTTAAACCAATATTCACCAAAGGTTTTTTAACCAATCTAATCTATGGACTCTATTTGAATAAATCCAACAAAGCAGCAATAAAATTGCGCTAAATTCCCCATTTTCACTTTTTATTCCCCTATTTCTGTACTTATCAGAGAATTTGCAATTGATATACTAAACCTCGTACAAATTCCAATCATGTTTTTATTATAAAATGCAAATTTCCGTTTATCATACAAAATTCAATGCATATTTAAAGAAAATTATTTTATGATTTTTACCTTTATCCGTTGGGGGCTCGCAGTGCAGGAATCGACCTTTGGAGAGTATTGAAATACTTAACAATTTCCACTTCCACGCCATTTTTAACCTCTTAAACATATATGTAACGAGAAGCACGCAAAAATTCACAACTTTCACAAACTACAGTTTACGCAACTTTTAATAATTATCGATAGGAAACCTACAAGTCTGCTATCAATCGTTCGAGTTTACAGGATATAAAATATTTTCAATTCAGATCACAGTTATATATGCCTAGGGTCTCTTTAAAAAGCACTCAATTTATTTTCAAATCCCTTACATCCCGTAACATCCGTTCAATTCCGTATCGGATTACCTTTTAAGATCCGAAATAAATTTTACGTAATAAATACACGGAGATCCGACGAAACTTTCCAGGTTGTCATCTGACACTCAACTAAAGAAGAAAACTATTTCGCAAATAATCCTTAATAAAAACACGAGAAAAGAGGACTTTTTACTCGACCTTCTCACGTTTTTATCTTTCTCAAAGAAAGTTTTACCACTAAAATAAAATTTCCTTTCTCCCCTTTCACCGTAGTTTATTGCTCAATTTCACTTTCAACTTTGCATGCAATCCCGTCGTGAGCCTGTCCCTATTTTTTGGCAGGATAACATTCATATTAAATTTATGCATGCGTAACACTTTTCCTTTTTACTGCCACTTTCCTACTGAAAATATAAAAACTTGTTTAATTCTCAAAAATACTCTTTGTTCTTTTATTTACTGGAATTGCACAACAAATGACAATTTCACGGCCATCTTTCTTATCTTCGTCTTTGTTATTTGCCAAAAAACTACTTTTGCCAGGGACGAAAATGCGAATTAAATGCAAATTTTGCAATTCACCTCCCCTTTCTCATATCATTATCCTTCCTCTTTTGTATTATGCCCTTCAAAACCTAAAAATACTTAATCCTAGATAAGAAATGAAACCTGTAAAGTCACAGGAATATTCTCAAACAAAGCGGAAAAAGCTAATTATCTCTCGGGACCAATAATCTTTCATGTGCCATTGCCAAAGACGTCACTGTGACTAAACCAGACCTCTGAAAGAGATGAACCGTGTCTAATTCGCGGAAATGGAGAAATCATAAAGAAGAATTAAATAAAAAGCTATTCCTTTCCAAGTTATTAACAAAATTGCCAAATCCAAGCTATTTATAGTTATTGCAAATAATTTATTACCCAAAACTTTTCTATTTTCTTCTTCATTACCTACCAAAAGCGGAATGTTCTGGAGAAACGCTCCATTTCCCCTGAATTCTTTCAACAATCACATTAACCGAATGAGTATTTCGCAATCCATTTCCTCAGCAAAAAAACAAAAACCCTATTTCCTATTTGGAAACTATTTTTGTTTATTCCAAAAGATTATTTCCATTTGTGGAAATTGAAAAACAGATTTCGCACTGCTAAAAAATCTGCGAGTGATTAAAGCTTGAAAGATGCTGCATTGCGTACATAATAAATATTAGACTTATTCTAATAATAATCTTTTGGAAAGTGTTTCCATTCATCAGATCCTCCATTCCAAATCCTCTTTCCAAAACAAAAATAACTATGTATGAGCATGGAAGAGTGCAGAAACCCCATATTTTTCGCTTAGGTACTTATTCATACATTATGCCCTACAAAAGGTCCCTTTCTTTAAAAAAATACAAAATCCTTTCCATTCCATGACAGGGCTTCCAGGGGTGTCTAAAAACTCAACAACATACCCAAAACTTCATTTCCAAAATAATCATCTCTTGTTAGTTTATTCATGAGAAAAAGATGGAAACTCCGCTTTTGAATTCCTCGAGGAAACTTTTTCTTTGTTTGCGAAGTTAGAAATCCATGCATTATGGAAGTTTTTGTGAAAGGGAAAGCGGATTCCAAAATATATGTTTTCCAATCGAATTATATTCCAAATCCTTACCCTGCTTTAAATCCTCTTTAAAAACTAACCACCAACTTAATTTAAACTTTTATACTGATTAACTGCCAAAATAACTAACCACAAAATGGTAAAACTTTCAACAGCTGATCAACATAAATCTTTGGGAGCCAAACCACGTTTAACTTCACAATTTAATTAAGTTCAACTTTAAATTAATCCATACTCATTTAAATCTTCAAAGTTTAATCTTGTTTAATCTCATTAACCACCAAAAGTTTCTTATTCTGTCGCCTTTCCTCTGGAATAATACTTTTAAGGTGTTTTGGCAATATGAAATTAATGCAGTTTCACACTCTCTGTAACTTTGTATTTAATTGTAAAATTATCTCAGCAATTAAATAACAACGTGGTTGCTTCTTAATGCTATTTACAAAATCACGAGACTAGAATGAGTGCAAGTTGAAGACGATGACAAGACTGATATCTTGACCACAGTTATATTATAGGAGTATATATAACTATAATATAACTGTGTCTTGACTAACATGCATGTTTTTCAAGATAACTTTATTGCTTCAATTTCCTTATAAAGTCTCTTGAAAGTGTCTTTTTAATATGTCATGAGGATGTAGTAGGCATATACAACAGTGAATAGGCAAGTCATAGGTACATGTTTTTAAGAAGTTAAAATGAATTAGCATAATGAAAGCACGAAACTTTATTTTAATGAAGCTTGTCTATCCTTAAATCTACCCAATATACCTATCAATCCACCTTTTCATTTCACTATTTTTAACATTTACTAACGTGGCATATGGCCTGGCGTACGGTCTGTAATAAATCTAAAAAATGTTTGTTCAGACATTTTAAAAAATATCCTACTTTTAATTGATAATTCTTCACAAACGCTACCGTTTTTCTTATGTAGATGAAAGGGAACGTGTAATAATAACATGACTGCCTATAAAGCCAAAATCTACTCGCAATCTAACTCCGAAGATGTCCAACTTTAAGAAAATTACCCAAAGAATGTAATTATTGAACGTCCCCAAGGACGCTAGCCAACAACCAACGCTTTTATGTAGTTTTAATGTAGCCGTCGTCCACCTTACCAGTTTAAACTTCAAAAGTCTGACGATGAAGATTTTATATATTCAACGGCATGTTTCACTCGATGATGAATAGCGAAATGTGTGTGGTACGAAATAACGCACGAATGTTTTCCTTTTAACGGCAACAACTAATTCATTTCTTAACCACTCACAAGAATTTCTGCAATGTGCAAACTTTAATGAATTCATTTACAGAACTAACTTTATATGGAATCTCGCTACTAAAAACACAAACGAGTGTTCACTGTTAGACTAACTTTTTAAAACTAAACCCTCAATCTTCCAAAAGGAAGTTTATTCTTCATGAAATATCCTTCAAATAAAAGCGTTGTACAGGATATGATTTACAGAGTAGAGAGACTCAAAATTAATACGATTAAATGTTGACGATAATTGATAACGGTCGTAAGAAATGAGAGGAATAGGATGACCCGACTGTCCATCATAATAAACATCAACCTTCTATATTCACTGGGCATTCTCTATTGTCAATTAACGAAAATGATATGCCATGTTGCTCCTTATCTCCTAATATTAAGCAGAGAGTGGACATTTTACCGTACTAACCATTAACATCTCATATTTTAGCTTTAATTCTCTTCATTCATTAAGGAACAAGGCTCTCAGAGTTATTATACGGAGTTTGTTTTTAGTAGACAATTCTCTACTCTTTCAAATTGATTTACAACATGCGCCCAGACTACAAAAATAATTCTTTTCTATTATTATCTAACTTTGTAAATCTTTACAAAACACGCTATCTTTAATAATCTTGTCAACTCCTTCCTGTCACATAGAAAACAAGACGTTTTTATACCTTATCGACTCCAAAAATGAGATTATCTTCGTCATTTATTTTGTTTCCTGTGGACGTGCTACTCAAACTAGCACTTTACTACTATCCTATTACATGCTAATGTCACATCGTAAAGGGAGAATGACACAAAAATGGTTTTTATTCCGTTTTATTCATCGTAATAACAGTAAAACGTCGTCATTCATGGAAAATTTCAGATAAGCTTTGTGAATAAAAACTACGCTTCCATGAACTCCTAGTTTTCTGGCTCAGTAACTCAAAAACTTCACATCTCCGTTTTTTAATTAAAGTGATATACGAAAAACATTTTGTCCCATGAGTTGTAGCAGATTTGCATTTTTAAAGTTTTTTTTCAGTTCTCAGGGGAAATACAAAGTTTTTAAAGCCAAACAAAATACCGGACTAAAACTTCCTTTCTCGCCAAGTGTTGATTACCTTTTTAGTACTTTGTAAGCAACAAAAAGTTGAAAATTAGGAAAACACATCGTAACAAGCTTAGAAGGGTATTCATTGCCAAAAAAGAGCGGATACATCTGAGAATCTACATTCAATAAATATTTGCTTATGAAATATAATCTAGTGCATTTCCTTTTTAAATTATCTTTTGTAGATTAAAACATAGCCAGCTTCATAAAGTCACGGACTATCCACGCACTAGTTACTTTTCTGAATGAATTTTACTTTTTATTTGCATGTCAACATAATCTGCCACATCTGCTTTGACAAATATCTTTGGGGCTGTTGTAAAGGGAAAGTCAATGTACGAGACTAGCCAAACCACCTAATTTCCCTCATCATTATCATCATATTAACATATTCATGAGATTACAGAAAAGGGATTTGTGGATTTATATAGAGGTGTCTGTAACTCCCAAAGCAGAAACTAAATCATATTTTTGCAAATGGTGCAATATCAGTAGAAAACTGACAATAATAACATCCCGTGAGAATCTATAGCGCCATTGCCAAAATACTGCTCAGTAAGCAATTTTTATTCGGACCATTTCCTATAACGATTTCAACATCAGCACATTTTTAAGTAATTAATGCTTAGTCATAGATTTCAATTAATCTCCGCAATCCCATTTAAGGACAATTCAAAAATGATAATGGGGCCATTTCTCTTGCAAAGGAATCTCTAAAAATCAATTGATTGACATGATACAAAAACATCTAATCAACTGCCACTTGAACACTTTTTCTCAACAAGTGTGCCATCCTTTTTCCTTTCTCTTTTCAATCCGCCCACTTATCAACCAACCCCACAAACCTTTCAATTTCCTCTCAATTAATTTCTAACAAGATTCTCTATTTTGATTACAATAATACTTCCTGTACAAACTTTTTTTATTTGCTCAACTTCTACAAAATCTGAAAATCTCATTTCTTCCCCTTTTGACATTTTCCTTGGAGAAAATAAACTTTATTCAGTTCAGTAAATACAAAAGAGGAGGATTTCCTGGAATTGGATGGAAAAGATTGAAGATAAAATGGTTAACTTCCTGTCTTCCCTTTTCAATCTCTTTTCTGATTTGATGCACCATTTCTATTAGTTCCAAATGAACAAATTCTAAATTCTACCATACAATACTATTAAATAATAGCCCTTATCATTGTCCTTGTACGTGCATACCTTTTATGATAAGCATTATTGAATTACAAGGCATTAGGTCAGAAAAGGTCCTTTGTCCAAATTGAAATGCAAAAACCTGTTTCCTTTTACAGAATCCAATTTTCTCTTCTCAATTTCAAAGATTGCTTTTCAATCTGATGCAATAATCTAATGAACTCGTGTTTACCCAACATCCTGCCTTTCCATCTGGAGAAGGACACATTTAGAGAAAGCAAAAACAATTCCATACCACTCTCAGGAAGGAACCTGCTGTTTCCACAGAAAACTTTCAGAGTTGTGTCGTTTACGTAAGCTTTCCAAGTTTTAATAGTTTATTGCTGCTGACGCCGCTGTTCCCTTCATGTGAGGAATAATTTAAATAAAATTAGGAAACATCTTAACTTTCACAAAAGCAACCGCTGTTGGGAAAGTCTGCTCATAACAGCAATTTGCAGTAAAATTAGATCCCTTTCCTTAATTGTATCTTGAAATTTTCTTTGCTATTTTCTATCTCATTTTGTAAATTGAATTAATCTTTGTCTTACATGCATACCTATGTAAATTATTTGACTTATATTTCCATTGTCCTTTAAAATGACACAGGTGTACACTTTACTAAATAATTCCCTTTTCTATTCCGTCTACCTTCTCGTTCCACTCACTTTACCAGACCCCTTCTTCGGAACAATGATAAGTACATTTAAAACACTTTTCTTCTTCACGGATGATATCCTTACTTATTTCAAAGGAAACAACTCACAAAAGTTTTACGAAATACAAAAACCCATTATTTTTGTTTGTTCTGTTTAATGGATTCACTTTATTTGTCCTACACATGGAGCCACGACCGCCACGACCACCACTACCTTCTGTACAGTTTTATATGCCTTCCAGTAATTTCCGGATGTCAATTGTATTTGGAAACTACTGACAGAACACGTCCTTTGGCTTTTTGATATATTCGAGAATTACATAATCTTTGTAGAAAATCTACGATAAACTGTACTTTCTCCGTCACACACTAAAACTGACTTTACTTTTTGGTTTTGTTACCCTTTTTGCACCGAATACAAAGTCCTTGTGCCAAACCCAGGAGACGTATTGAAAAATATAATCCAAGATTCCCAAAAAATATAATGCGTTTTTGTTGTTCACTCTCCAGTCCCTGTCTATTCATTTCTTTCCACTTGTGTGTGATCATCCTGAGAGAGAAAGGAAATGAATTGAATAGCTGCTGTACAAGCTCTCCTTAGCCTGGGAGAAAGTTTCAGGATGATGACTGTGCTTCGTTGCCCTGCCGTATAGGAAGGAAGATGATGCTGATGAAACCGAACTGTATAGAGAACAAGACCAAAAAGAAATCGACGAGACAAGTCGATGAAGTAGTCGTAAAAGCTGTTGTGGTAATGGGGAAGAAAGTTTTTACAAGAGCTGGTAATAGCGAGTGTTGGCAAACGCTGATAAGAAAAAAAAGCCTAAAAGTTTGGAAGTTTTTATAAATGACACAATGATAAGTACCTTTAAAATATATCTTTTATCCCCGGCAATTCTCTCTTTGGGTTTCTTGGATTCTGCTCAGCTTTTACAAAAATTGTGTCCCTTTTACTTTCTTTTTCATCTCGCATCGTTCACATATAATAAATTTTATACGAATTCTTCAAATGAAAGGATCATAATAGGGGTAAACTTGGTAATTTTTTAGACTTTGGAAACTTTACTTATTTCGTTTTTTATTGGAGTACCCGCATTTCATATTTATGTATACATAACTTGAGAGAATAATGCATGAGAGAATCGGATCCCTTTTCCCACTGTGGGAAATGCGAGAAAATACCTCAAAAAGGGAATTTTTCACTGTCTCCATGTTCCTTTTAAAGAAATGACGCTTTCTCCTTCCTAGAAAGGTGGCAAAGCTAGGACTAAAAACACGTCCTTTTTAGTTTTAAATTTCTCATTGCAGCAGTATGAGTACCCTTTTAAAGAAACCTTATACATCTGGGCATTCAAAAAATCAATACATTCCCGTGTTCCTCTTCCTTCCCTGTAGATGGTACACTTTCTCTTTTCTCCTTCCAAGAGAACTCAAAATATCTCATCTCGTCCCCCACAAACATGAAAGGAGATCATTTAAAAATTAAGCCTGAGAGATGAAGGGCTTACAATTCTTAACTTCTCTGTTACTTTCATATTTCATAATTTATTTATCTCAAAAGGGAAATGACTGTCGCCCAAAGCATAACATAAAAACGTTAATTCCATGCTCTGTACAAAATGAGGAAATATTGAGACAAAAACATCCAAAACCCTTGAAGCAACACAAAAACACAGCCGCATACACATTTTAGGTAGTATGTCAAGCAATTTAAAACCTTCTTTGTACTCCACAGTATTTCCTATGTTTTGTCCTTGGTTTCAAAATCTTTCGTAATTTTACCATTCCGAAGAAAAGGAACGTGTTCAGCTCGTGATAAATCAACCTTTCTTAAGTAGTTGCCCATGTAGCGTGTAAAGGAAAATTCGTTAGTCAACTAGAAAATTGTTTGAAAGCTTCCAAGAAACCTTTTTAATACTATTAAAAACGAGGAATCAACCATTGAAACATCTTTTTATTAAACTTTCACTCATCCAGATTCACATACTATGAAAACCAAAGTTTACACTCCCAAACAAATAGTCATTAGCGGGGCTGGCTCAAACAAAAAGGCCTACTTTGAATTAATAATTGACTTTTACTGATGAGTTGATTTTGTTAGGAATCCCTCCAAGTAAGAAAAAAGTGTTTAATTTTTAACATTTTTTGTGCGTGCTTTCCAGTTTTTCCAAGGAAAATGGGTTTCCAAACAAGACAACCTCATTTAGGCCATGTTAAATTTCCTATTGGCACAGCACTACAGTAGTCATAATAATTAGTGAAATCAACGTGAATTCGGATAAATGAGGTAATTAAGACGAATATTGTACTAGTGAGAGGACATGTCTGCCTTTTCCAGTTTTCTCTTAAAAAATACACTACCAAAACCCACGAGTGAATAGAAATGAACTCCATTTCGCTTGTACGTGTAATAGTCTAGCACAGCAGCGGATGTAATAAAATGCGGGCATCCAGTGATATGATCATTCTGTGGTAAGAGCAATTCCATGCTTGAATAAACCTTGATTAACCGTATTATTCTTGTAAATAGGGGAAATATACCGCATTATTATGTAAATTAAAGCTGAATTGTACTGCGGATTTCTCTGATTTTGTACACATTTCCTTGCTCTTATCATTCTATTGCATAACTTTTACATATATACTTATGTACTAGAGCCGTAATACTATAAAGAAAATACTTTTAAGGTTACCTTTGGGTCGTAGATCAAGTTCGGAAGATATCCAGTATCCCCAAGCCATATCTTTTGTTGACTAAGACGAAATCTCTTTGAAAGTTTCTCTTTTTAGCCTTAATTTGATATTTTCAGAATTCTTAGCTATTTGTAAGTCTCTTCAAGTTCAAAGTTTAACTTTTCTCACTCAAGTTCCTTGCTTTATCACAATAAAGTTAATTGACTTAAACCTGGATTTCTTTCAGAGCTTAAACGGAAGCTTAATTAATGCAATATCACGGACAAACTCCAGAGTTATTACAGAACTTGTATCGATTTTTCCACACACAAGTACTTGAAATTACATAATTTCTTAGTTTTATTACCAAATCCCTCCTCCCTCCAATTTTACATTCAAAGAATGCAGTTTTTATACAGAGAACTTTCTTCAACAAAACTGTTTTTCACCTCGTCAAAACAACAGGAAATTACAAATAAAGTCAACTCCGTAGCTTGAACAACTTCTCCCCCCACCTCAGTCAATTTCCAATCTTGAAATGTCAAAGCGAACAAGAGAGAAAGTAGTTTAAAAAGGAAAAGTCGAGTGGCTAGTTCTGCTCACTTTGTCGCACTGTTTCGCAACTGGTGAGTTCCTCCACTGTGTCCTGTTCATTTTATCCGCACATGTCCAACCAAAAACTTTCTTTTTAAACCTTTTCTATTGGGGAGGAATAAAATTGACGTAATAACCAGATTTGTTTCTACTTTCAATTTAGAGAGATTTATAAGCTTCTCTGGATATGACGGAAAGGGAACAAGCTCATTCAACATTTTCTGATTAGGAATGTGCTTGGAATATTTACTTCCAATTTACTACAATAGCCTCTCCAGAATTCCAACATACCTGCCGCTTGTAAAATTCGTTTCTTTTGTTGTTGCGTGTACAACGAAGGAAATCACAGTCGTGACATGATTAAAATAAAACAGAGCATTCCATCTTGTGGATAAAATACCTGGCTAAACACCCGCTCTGCAGAACTTTTTTGTATTGAACAAATTTTCTTAAATACTCGCCTACCTTTTCTAAAAGGCTGAAAATGATTTTGCTAATGTTATTCCATCATTATTCAATTGTTTTCTATTGTTATTTGTTACGATTATTAGTATTAGTTTTTCTATTTGAATAGAACTCTAAAAACTCTCAAACTTTTCAAACTTGATTGTATTTAATAAGCTGTCCCCTTTTCCAGGTAAGCTCTCTATTTTTATCGACGTTTTCCAAACTTAATAAATCTCTCCAACACCTTTTGAATTCAAAATCTTTTTTCCAATTCAATTCCACAACTTTTTAGTCCTTGTCAGCTTACGAACTTTCTTTGAGTGTCAGTTTGGAAGGATGAAAAATGAAAAAAACCTGCTGGACAGAACTCGACCAACCGCTATTCCAACTAAAAATGAAATATTCTTAAACTTGGAAACACACGAGTTACTCAACTCAAACTAAAGTCAGAAAATACCTTTATTTGTATGTGGGATGGAAATGCTCAGTCAGAATTTAGAAAAGTTTTATTCCTTTTTTTATTATTCTTTCTCCTTTCAAAATAGAAGCGACGGGTGTTTGAGCAGGTGAACAAGATAAAAAATCCAATTTTATCTCTTCCCTGACCCTTCTTTCACTTGGCCAAGTATCAAAGGAGATTAATGTACACAGAAAGGAAAATACTAGTATAAAACGTGTACGTGCATGTAACAATAAAAAATCCTCTAGTACAGCAGCCACTATATAATTTCAAACTCACTAACAATGACAACGATTATTTTAAAAGTGTGATTCTCTCCATGCTCAAATTTCATCTATACCCTAACTTCCAACCTTTCACTTCTCAAGGCTGAAAAAGCTTCAGTTTTTATACACCAGCTGGATACCCGGATAAAAACGTATCCTTTGCATACACAGGAGTTGTTCAAGTTCCTGTGGAGAAAACACAGATGAGAAGAGGATGGCGCATGGCATAGGTTTAAAAACAAGATTCCAAAAGCCTTAAAAACGGTGTTCTTTCCACCGCAGAGCTTTCTCCTCCATCTTCCCACACTCTATGGTAGTTTTTACTTTGCTTTTATAGAAAATTCTACATTTAAACGTATATATCCTTTGCGATAATGAAAAAGAGACCGGCTCAACTTTCTCCCTCCTTTTCATCTCTGAATTTTAGGAAAAAAATAAGCGGTAGAGAGAAAACTCATGTTTTCCACGAAACTGTCGAGAGCTGCTGCTGATGCGGAATGTTAAGCTTGACATGGACATGATTATGATTTTGGTGTGGTGAGAGTGCTGACGTTCCATTTCCTTTTCTCGTATTTTCCAAAAGTTATTAATTTTTATCTCTTCTGTTGTGCTCTCTTTTGTATGAAAATTATAACGATTTTGACTTTAAAATGGGAAAGTTATGAAACTTCTAAAAACTTATGGACCTTGTTTACACTATTATTATAAATATAAAATTTGACTACGAATTCCATTTCTCTTTCTTTGCCTGCAGAGAAGAAGAAGACAGCTCATAAATTATGCATAGCGCATTGTGGACCGTCCACCCGGGACAAATAAAAACATAAAGAAAGGGTTTTTCTTCTTTACAAACGAAAAAATTGCGGAAGAGAAATGGAAATGGTTTATTTTTGCTAAATTGGATGAGGCAACAACAAAAAAACTCTAAAGAATATGAATATATGAAACTCTTGTTTTTTTAAAAGGAATACAAGCAAACCCTTAAGATTTAAGAATTCTATAAATATGTATGGAATTTTAGAATGAAAATTGGCAAATTGTTGCAAACAATAATAGAAAAATGTTTGAAATGTTTTAGAAAATGGAATCACAGAGAAAATTGGGTAAATGTTCCATGTTTTCTTCTTCTCAAGGCTCTGGAGACAATTCCAGAGAAAGGTTAGAACCGTTAATAAAAATCTACCGGAAGAGAACTTTTTTTTAAAACGCTACAAGCATGTGAGATTAGGTAAACAATTTGTGGTGTGGCGTTTACGACTTCCTAGTAAGATCTAAAATTAATTTCAAGTTTCTAAAGAAAGTTTTCCGGAAGATTTAGGAACGGATCTTTGGCATACGAGTGTGCCATGAATGATTAATTAGTTGGAGGATACACAATGCAAAATCTTATTACAAAGTGTGAATGAATCTTATCTATCAAGGAACAAGCTCATTCATACTTCATCTTCTTCAAAGTTTTTGGAGGTGAATGGAGGGGTTGATGAGATGAACAATTGCTTGTTAATGTAACAAAGCTATTTGTTAATTACAAAAGTCTTAAGCAAAAGTTGTAAAAACTTGTATACACCGGTATTTACTGAACTTTTGAAATCTTTGGAGATTTCTACCTGATTTCCTAATTTATAAAGAGCTATCTACTTTTGTAATGTTTGGATTTTTAAATATTTAAGAAATGTTACGTAATATATACGCAAATTATCTTCAGATATCAAGCCTTGATAAACTGTACAGAATAATTCTGTAGTACAGACAGTAATTTAAAAACGGAGTACTGATTATTATAAAAATTCTAGAAAATAACAATTTTGTAGAAATAATTTCCCAATCAAGTTTAGAATCATTTTTAAAAGACTGAAATATCATAATCTGCCTCTTTTAAACAAGTATTAATTAATAGGAATTTTAGTAAAATCTAATATACCTGACATTATTATAAAAATTGACAATTTCCATAATAGAAATCTTACATTTATCATACAAGCCTGTATGACATTCCGTCAGTTTTTGGTTGTATAAACAATTTGATATAAAATTTCGTACAAATTACAAAATCCAGTTGACTGGATGTTGCTAAATACTAAATAGTATTAATATTCATTGAATATTCATTCTTTAAAAATTAAAATACTCCTGGGGTTTGCTATACACGTCGAAAGTTGCTTAAAATACATCCAAACTTACATTTTAACCCAGATTTTGTATTTTTTACATTTTATTACAACTTTTATCATCAAGGATTAAGAATTTATCTTTCTGACGGCAAACACACTAAATTTTACAACTTTAGTAATTAACTTTACCGGTGAGAATAACTAACCTTGAGTTACATCATCTCATTAACCCAATAAAAAGATTACATAACACCTCAATTAATCATTTATAACAGTTTTGCTTAACATTTTAGCAATAGTTTTATAATTTAAATCTCAGTAGCTTGGAATGAGATTATTTATGAAGAACAATGATGAATTCCTGAGTTTTCTGACATTTGAAGACGTGCTGAGCTCACATTTGCCAAATTGTGAATGTGATCCTTTATCGATGTCGCGAATAAAAAATAATAATCTTACCATGAATGACGATTTCAGTATCTTTATTGATTTCATATAGTCTGATTGCTTCTTCTAGCTCCATTTGGTGCGATATGGTGCATGGGTCCCCTATTTAAAAATGTTTTTAACATTTCAATTACAAATTAGTAATTGTAATAATAATCTTTAATTAAACCCCCTTTTCTTATTTTAAATACCTTCTTCATCCACCCATTTCATGGTGAATGGCTGGTCCTGTGTGAATTTACACATGTCTCGTATCTCCTCACATAATTGTTCTAAAGTTATTCCCGGGTTGATGTACGTAATCATCACCTCCCTGTAATACAAAATCCAATTCATTAATATCACAATTAAATAATTTAAATACTATTTATTAAATTAATTACCCGTTGTAGGCCGTCTTAACCCTAATTTCAGGCACTTCATTATCACTATTTACGAGTGGCGAAGGCATCTTGATGAAATCCGTTGTTAAAAAATATTTATCGTTTCAAACAAATAATGGAATGTATTTTTAATCCGTTTCAAATAAAAAAAGTCTTTAAGCTCAGCGGAATGTACCGTGTTCCATCCAATTCGTCTTATTCTTCATTAAAAATTAAAATTGTCATCAACTCAAAGTATTTAAAAACAAAATCACTTTTAAAAATCTGCATCGATATATCGTCTTTTTTAATTTAAAGCAAAAATTATAAAAAACCGGCCGTGTTATAATTTCCTGTTTTTGCTTAATCAAACTGAAGAGTTACGTAAAACAATAAATCAAAAACTTTAAAAACTTAAGAAAGAAAATGACAGGTGTAATTTACGCATAGCACGATCCCTCCTCATCTTATCTTTAACTCATCAACAGTTTTAAAAGGCATTTTCCTGTTTTGATAACCTCTTTCAAAATCTTATCGCCTCAATGATTCACTTTAATTAATCAAGGCTCATAAACCAAATGATTGAGCGGCTTTTTTAGCACTTAATTTTCTTCTCTAATCCTCTTCTTACATAACTACATAAGGCGAACAAATTTTAATAAAAATTAAAAAAATAAAAAATAAAATAAAGTGTTATTATTGCTTGTTCTCTACACACCACCACCAAACACTAAGCTCCCGTATTCTCTACACTGCCACCACCACTCAATCCACCTTCATTACAACAAGTCTCTGTAAAAAAATTGAGATGTGTGGGATAGTAGGACTAATCCTTATCATACAAGAGCTGATGTGTGAGGAACGGAAGGAGGTTTGAGAGTGGCAAAACCTTACTCACATGAAAAGAATTTCAGGTAATAAATACACAAGATTTTCAATAGGGGATGAAGTAGAATTTTAGATGCTCACAGATTCCGTTGTTCTTTTAACAGGCTTCAAAAGGCCGGAGTAGGCTTTGTAGGTTTTAAACAGGTATAATCAACAGAGATTTTGACGTAGAAATCTTTTAAAATTCCTCTCCAGAGATTCCAAAAAGAGCTTCACGGCACAGAACGAGCCCATTCAGCCGCTATTAAATTAAATGAAATGATACAGTTCCGCTTTCTTTGGCTAATTTCTTGTTAAAAATCTTTTTTCTCTTCACTTCCCTTTTCCCATGCAAGTTGCGGACTTCTTGCAGATCCAGTTGGAACTGAGTTCTTCATCAAACATGAACTGGGTGAAAGCACGCGTTGAGAAAATCTCAGTTTAAGTTTAAAAATGCTGGAGTAGTAACGTAGATTTTAGACCTTTCTGACATTTACACAGGGCCACTTTTTCTTTTGTTTTTTTCTCTACTCCTTTAGAAGTTTTTTTTCGAGCAAGGAATACACTTTCTTTACACTTCACGAATTCTCCTCACAGAATGAAGAAAAGGCTCAAGTGATTCTGGAAAATGATGAAGATGCAAAGTCGATGTTTTTGAGGCAGGTTGGGAAGCTTTTTTAAACAACTCCATCAACACCGCACCGCATGATTCACTTTGTAACGATGCTGATGCTCCCGCTGCCGAGAGAAGATTGGGAACAGTTTTCCTGATCACTCTTTGGAAAAGGAAGAAACTTAAAAAATCCTATAGGAAAATGTTATGCAATCTAGTAATCCTATCCTCTACATCAGCAGATTTCAGCTTGGATACAATGATGAAAGGTGTTCTCGATGACTTTTGACTGACTTGAAGAAGTGTTGGTCAATATTAACTGGAATAGGAAACATTTACTAATAATAAGCAACATTTATTTCGCTTTGACTTGCCTCGTTTGCAATAATGTCTTGAAAAAGAATACAAAGTGAACGTGACTGGTGAACATTTCAGAATGCATAGCTGGGCTTCTTATTGCTCACCTGTAACATTTGTCTGAATTCTCAGTAGTAAAATACAATTTTATTACATTTTTTTCTATGATGATGATTAAGAAAAGGATTGCATATATAGTAAGCCTTGCCAGTGAATTGACGCCTTCTTTATATCTTCAATACAAAAAGTGAGCGTGATGATGAAATAAAATAATGCAATGTATTAATATACCTACCTATCCTGCTATTCCGCCTACATTATTCAACAATTTCACTTGTCCCTCTCTAAATTACTATAACATGCAGCTAAAAAGGCTTTGTTGTTTGTTCGTTATTCCTAGTCAAAACTAGAGCTTAGAAAACTCATTTTTCATCCTTCTACTGCGATAATAACAACTGCACTCAACCATTCCGACCGACCTTCTTGTAACGAACAATTCTCTCACAAAAATGCAATCAGATTCTAATAAAACATAGCCATAGATGTAGTCAGATAGATTATAAAATTTTTAACTTTTTTGTTGCTTTCACAGATTGATATTAAAAACAGGGTTTATTTTATCTAAAATTGACTCTGGAGTTGTGTTGGATTATCAGATATTTTTGTCGGATCCGAAACCCTTTCCCTATCGTATTTTCATTAAATTCTTCTGCAAAACGTAATGAAGTGAACGCACATGTGTTCATTCTCTCTGGTAATATCCGTCCAAAAACAACACTGGAGGAGACGGTTGTTTTGTGCGAATTTCACAATTTTGCATTTATCAAACAAAGGTCTCTGTGAAGTTTTGATCCTGTAAAATCCCAGAAAACAGTAAACTTAATCCAGAGAACCTTGCACGCTAGTGAATGGTGACGATCTCGTGATGATGATCACGGTCATCCATCCATTTATCCTTTTCGAAAGAATAACAAGAGCAATGCTTTCACCCGAAGAAACCGGAGAAACCAAAGAAAGAAAAGAAGACAAGGGATAAATGGTATAAAACCCCTTTGTAGGAGAAATACCCGGAGAAAAAGTTAATGTAGCAGTAAATGGAATACATTCATATAAAAACACAACAAAAGATATGAAATAAGAGTTTCTCTATCTCGTGGCAGAAGCAATATTCTGAAAATATTGAACCTTTCTTTTACGATATTTTGATATATGATGATGGAAAACATTTCTCCTCAATATTACAAACTATTTGCAGTAAATAATGGCAAAATGGATAAAGTTTTTCATATTGTGTGGGAAGAAAATCCAAGTCAAATGCACACAATTTTCGTCTCATGTTATAACGGATATTGTTTCATGTCAAAAAGCAGGAAAAACTTGCAAAATCATTAACCCTGTATTGCACAACTATTTACACAATTCTTCGTCATTCTCTCTTGTTTATGAATATTATAGTGCTGATTATAATGCTTTTGACATGTTTGTTGTAAAAATTAGCACTTTACTGAACAACTCACTTTTGGAGCTAATGCACATGTAAATTTCCTCGAAAAACCTATTTTCCCTTCCACTTTACATTAGAGACTAGCTCGAAGAGGAAGTGGCTGTCTAGTCCTCATCTCTCCGCCATCCTATAGAATCTTTTTTTGCGTTAGTGAATGAATAGTGCAAAAATTTACATCTCATCAAATAGGTTTTTTCAATTTAATCAAATTCACTCTCAATTTCATCAACTCGATCTAAAGTCTCATTTTCTATTAGATAATGGAAGTTGAAGGTTGATTAAAAAGATCACGTCCTTTTTGCCTATTTCTGCAAATTGATCTCTTAATCATGCACCGGTAGTGACGCTGCTGTTTTCGACATGAAATTAAATATCGCTTACAGTCATGAACCTATTCGGCCATAATTTATTCATGAATTTCAAATTATTTATTTTCATTAAACCTTCATTTTATACAACTTTGTATGCTACTACATAACTCACATCAGTTCATATCATGTCAAGCCATAAATGTAATTATCTACCCGTATCCTCCTTCCTTTTGATTTTTTCTCCAGATATTTTCTACTTTGCTCTAGTTTCCTCCAAAAGTTTCATTTTATGTTTTCCTCCATCCATACAAATCTACCTGTTTAATAATAATACCCGCTCCCTAGATAGGATGGGCTTCCTCAACCAAACTACCTGGAAAAACTTTAATTTGTTTGTGTATATTTTGCGGATTTATCTGCAAAAATACGAGAAATCTAAAAGACTTGCCCTAGTCACTATCTTTCATCAGCCTCGTGCTCATCATCAAAAAACGAAAATAAAACCACGACATACTTATCATTCCTCACGTAAACTAAACGGCTATTATTACTGTTATTATTGTCTCATTTTCTTCGTCCTTCCAATCTTACCTTATTTATCATCGGCCATAACGGGGAAGGTAATCAAGCGGAAATGAATGAATGGATTGGTTTCGAAACTCTATTTCTTCTAATACTCATTCATCTCAGTAAAAGAGAACTTCATTCAGCAATAAACATAGACGGAACACGATTCCCATTTATTTCCCACACAGAAAACTTGAGCAACTGGAAAGAGATAGAGAAAGTCGATTAACTCGTGTATAGGAAATAGTTAGAAAAGTCCTTTTTGTAAATTCCGTTAAAACCCGTTGGAAAATTTTAATAAATTAACGCTCTTGTGGAGCTTGTAAAAATTGTATTTCAAATTTTTACACATGAATAAATACCGAGGCTTGTAAAAGAAGCCTATTTCCTCGCTTCTGTAATGGCAAGAATGCAAAGACTAGCCAGCCATAGCGCACCATCCCGAATTAATAGCATTGATCATATTTCATGACGTAATCCAACCATTATTGTACTTCTTGTCGTCTGCCTGATTTTATTTGGCTAACAAGGTGGGCAGCGGGTGCTAACAAGTTTTGTCTCAGTTTACATAATTGGAATAGTAAACACTTTTAAATACAGAATGGAGGAAATTAAAACTTATAAAATGCTGGCTATGGCTGTTTGCATTAATCATAAAGTTAATTTCAGAGCGTGTCTGTGATTATTCTGCACCTTTCCCTTTTTGTGCAAACAACGTAATTACGAATTGAAACCTGTGACCATTTCAAAAGCTATCCCACATGAAAAAAACAAGGTAACCTGAGAGTGAAAAACTGATATGACCTGAGTTGACTTTAGTATGAACTTGCTCTTTGTTGTTTGCTCTCTGCTCAGAATTTATAAAACGTTCCAATGTTTTATGCTGGTTTGGTCTGATAAAAAATATTTGCAAAAGGGTTACCTATACATACTGGCTCGTTTTTGTTTGTCTTTGTTAGTGTGAGCTCTAACCGCAATCCCATATTTTACAACTTCTTTACACTTTTATGTAGGTAAACACGTATTTATGCAAGGATTTCTTTTGAAGAAAAAATTATAAGAATATTATTGTTGGAGGGTTTTTTCTGTGAAAAAAGAATTCTAAGAGAATTTTGATAGCTCAATAGCTCCTGGCTTTCATTTTTGTCATGTAGGCTGACGATGAGTCTGGTTTGATAAATGTTGGAACATGGGACTCCTCCATTTTTAGCAATTTCTGCATTTACACTGGCAACAAATAGGCTATATGCACGTTAGGTAGTTTTATTCATGTTTTGTAAACTTATACGAGAATATACGCCACAGTAGTGCTTTTTAATGTCACTTTTATTGCACACTATTCATACCCCAAACGACACTGAGGTGGTTTGATTTTGGCAAACCCTTCTTATTTCTCTCCGAGAGAACATTGGTGTTGATAATGTCTTTTTGGTTTTCAGTTTGTTTTGTTCTGCAAACAATAATGTGAAGATGATTTTATTGTGATTGTACCACTGCGGCGATCGTGATGATGTTGATGGTTTTTGAAAAAAATCGTGTCGTTCTTGATGATTATTACAATGATTACGAGGGTGACGTTATAAACGATCATTGCTGGTGTTGATGAAGTAAAATGGGAAATAATCAAGTTGAGATGATATGTGATGATTGTGATAGCATTATAAAAAATTGAGAGGTGGGGGAGAAGATGAAAAGTATTTTTTACCTGAGAGCATTGTATTGGATGAAGCTACAATCAAAATGCATAATGATGGGAACCAGTGAAAAATATTCATGAGAATAAAAATGAAAGAACAAATCGCTATTGTTTTCAACATTCTTACACGGTATAAACGCAGCTTTTGTACCTGATGCAGTGAAGATCCATTTTCCACAGAATAATATTTGAATTGATACTTTTGCGAGGAAAATCGTAATGCAGGAACATTTTTTACAAAATCTATTAGATTTGCAGATGTACAACCGCTCTAGTGTTTGCCCTGTGCAATTGTGTAGTCCAATCTGGCTTTGTAAAAATGCTTGAAATTCACAGAAAAAACTGCATTTACGTGACATACAAATATTTTATGCAGTGAATTTATAAAGGAAATGATATAAACATATTAATATGTATGAGACCTTTTTTCCTCTTTTTACCATGAAACGTAACCCGTTATCCACCGTTATCAGTTTCTTTTATTCCAGTGCTTCATCTGCGTGTCGCCGTCATCACCAAAAAGAGAAGATAGAGAAGCACCGGCATATCAAACAGAGCCGCACTGGGGTTAAGAAGCTTTAAAAATCTTGGCATTTGCAAGGAAGAATGATGATATATTTACTGTCACAAATTCACCGCCATAAACAAGTCACCGCAATATAACGCCTTCCTTTCATCCTCTTCCTCCAAACGCAGTAGAAACGAAACATTGCAAAAACATCTCTCCAATATCCTGTCATGTGTCTCCTTATCTGTGCTTTTTAACTTATCTTGACTTTCTCTTTTTACGACAGGGTTAGTAAAACACGATTTTTTTCTAAAGGACATTACAAAATTGCGATACGCTGCAACTCCAACTGTTTATCTCATGTGCAGAGAATACAAAAAATTCTCCCTTGATCTTTCCCTTCCAATTATAGCTGCTTTCTCTCCGAAATCTTTATCAGTTCAACTAGAACACTTTTGCATGTCAGTTCACGCTGCGGCTCTACTTGGAAATGGCATCTGCTGATGAAGATGAGCCGATCGAGATGATTACAACTCCAGCTGCTTTCTCCACCAGATACAATGACCATCTCATATTTCCCCAATAAAATGGAGAAAGTGTGATCTGATGAACATCTTGATCGGAAAACATGACAGCTATTATTACATACCTTATGTATTCCTATCAATATGATCAACTTTGCGTGGATAATGATTGGAATCGTAAGGAAAACTACCCAAGCGTATAGTAAATAGTTAGAGATTTTATTGAAGAAAGTTTTCCAGTGACTGACAAGCCTTGATGATGCCATTGGGACTGTGATGATGGTGAAAACGTTGTTGCTTTTAAAACTTTGCAGATTTTTTTTGCGGTCGTTAAAAGGAAATGTGTCAAAATGAACATGTGCATACCAGAGTGTATATTATGGACCATCTGTGTGCCTTCCTAAAAACGTTTCCAGTTTCCAGTATGTAAATAAAATTGTATGAAAGGAGGAATTTTGACAAGTGAATACTCCTCCTGGGAGGATAAATAAAGAGTGCCCTTAACACCTTCCAAACACGCCACCTTCAGATCCTTATCAAATATGGATGCTCTTTTAAAAATAACTCTCAAGACAGGCTACACGGAATAGGATGGAGAAAGGCTAAAGGGATTACGTATGAAAAAAAATGCCTTTGAGTTGTCAAGTGGCCATCTGTGAGTTGTGCGGACATGGAATCGCCAGAAACTCGAAATAAAAAAGAATATTGCTTTTTTTACTCAATATAAGCCACGTACGAGGATTTAAGTGAAAATGAAAAGGATATAAAAGATTTTAAAAGCCATACTGGCTTTATCAAAGGAAATCTCATTCTTACGTAATTGCTTTTCTTAAACACATCTAGAATTCTAAAAAAGCGGACAAAAAACAAAGTTTAATTCAATTTTTACTCAACTCTTGCATTCCAAAAAGTTTTGTAAGATTTTTATGCTGTTTGGAATGGGTTTAGTAAAAATGTAAATATTTACGCATTTTTATTTAAAAGTTTTACTGATTTACTGATTACAACTGATTTACATTTTAATTACTATTAATTTTTAAAGTACTAAATTTTTGGTAGCCAACAAAGCCCTAAAAGTGCCCCTAATAATGCCCCGATTATAATTAAGCACGGTTACATTCCTAGCCACAAAAGTACTCCCACAATGTACACTTATAGGCTTACAAGACTTTCTAAACTTCTTCATTAAAGTATTTCTATGCCTGGAACCCCAATTTAAATACTTCCAACTTATTAAAACCTTCCTCCCAATTTCATAAAACGTTCCACACAGTGAAAGCACAATAGACCAACCCCACCAAGACATGGTAAACCAAATAGAAACAATTGACTTTGTTTTCCCATCGAGACTCCCCCAATACTTAATTAATACAACTGCACAAGTCAAAACAACCTTTCCGCAGATAAAGTGCAAAAGTAAAATAATCACTCCAGCGTCTATCATTACTTGATTATGTGAAATTTCAATAGCCCTGTACAACCTTGTAAACCCGTTTAACCCTTTGTTTAAAAGACAAAATAACGGCACATCCCCGCGGGTTTCCTGCTCCTTTTGCGGCCCTTTCTTCAATTTAAAAGTGAATGACTTCGTAAGCAAGGGAATAACATGAAGTAGGTAAAGCCCAGCACCTGCAAACCCAAACGCGACATACGCCCAAAGCCCTGCCAAAAGCCATAAATGAACCGCAAAGTGAATTAGGTAAAACCCTAAAAACCTACCATTTGTAAACTGCATATCTTCTTCTTCAAAGAAAAACTGTGTGAAATAGATTGGCCACCCCGGAAAGAACACAAAATGTCCCGCGACCAAGCTCCCAGCCCCAGTACATCCCGCGGTTATCAACAACACGAACGTTTCAAACAGTTTTGTACGTTTCTTATCAGCTTGAACTTCTCCAGACGGAAGGTAAGTCCTTGGACCCGTCACCAATGTCACTAGCCGAAGACAGATGTTCAGTGTTTGAGCCCACTCTTCAGTTTTTAGCAGAACAACGGTCATTAGGGGGAGGGGTGGAAGGAATGCGACAAAGTATGCAATAACTAGATTGAATGCATTCAAGTCTTCTATTATGAAATGGTATCTAAAGGCCTGGCTTCCAAGAAAAATTAGGTATATGATGTAATACACGTATAAAACAAGAGCTCTGAAACGAATAGCTTTTGTAGTGGAGAAAGACACAGTTTGGATATTGAATCGATATGGGTTTGCCCCAAATTTATTTACAATGAAGAGAACTACATAGACGAAAACTAGAAACCGTTTTGTAATCATTTTGATTAATTTTTGCAATAAATTCCCATCCGTTATAAAAACCTTTGCTAAAGTTTTCAATGTTCTAAAACTGATGGACTAAATCGAATTAAAAACTCATCAGCATTAACTTCCTTATTGTAATCAAACAAAATTACTTTTTAAATTAAATTCATTCACAATTAAATGCTGACGCAATGAGATTTAATAGGAATTGATTTTCAAAAATTAAACACAAAATTGAAAAATATTTAAATAATTGATGAGCAAAGTCGTTTGCCTAAAAATGAAATTGATTTGCAATTTTTCATACATGAAAAACATCGTTCTGTTCATAACAAATTGCAAAATTATTATTTTTTGCAATATAAAATATGCCTTTAGTATTCTCCTTGTATAAAATGTATATTACGCTACATAGTTTGCAAACACATTCAATTTCATTCTATTTTTGGCATTCCAAACCTGAACGACAGGTTCAATTCCTCAAAATTCTGGAATTTTTCCATTTCAAATATGGTTAAGCCCAAAAAGGGTCTTTACGGCTTCGTTCATGACAGGTATGGATAAAGATCTCTCAAATTGCTAAAGCCTTTATCTTCTTTCCTTACCCTAAAAAATTGAAGACAATTCCGTATAAAACCCTTTTTTAGATATTGATTGATGGCCTAGCACTAAATGATTTATAGATTCATTTATAAATTCCAGAATTCCAAATAACTGAAAATTTTTAAGGAATTTCAAGATAAAGTTGGATCTGTGTTTGTTTATGTAAATACTTTAACGCTCGTCGTGTCTACTTTCTCCATGCTTTCCTAGAAGTGTTCCGTCTGAAAACTTTCTCATATTTTCACTATCATTTCAATTTAATTTATACACCTCTCTGTAATCAGATCTTTTTCATTCGTTAGTTTCGTTTGCTTTTTTCATTCAATATTTACTTAACGGTATCACTTTTCCAGTGATACCGTTACATCCTAACATTAAATTTTATCTCTGCAGCATTCCTTCTAAAGAGAAACAGTAAACGGGAAAATTACGTAGATAAAATCTTATCACCGTTCATCAAATCTTAGGCTGTTTGTTGTGTAGGCTGAGGAGCAAAAGATTAAACAAGATTAAAATCTTAAGGATTTCTCAATATGGAATTCAACTTGGAGATTTATTAAAGTTCTTAAAAAGAATGTTTTGTAAGAGAAGATGAAGGAAAAAACAAGTTCTAAAGAAATGTTTTGAGCTTTTTAGATGTCTTCATCATTCTAAATAATTTTAACAGAGTGAAAAAAAAGAAATGAAAAGAAATAAAATTCCATTTTGGGGAAATATGGCACAACTCTTAAGATTACGTAACAACCTGCCACGTGACTTTTCTGCAACTCGTCCCATTTACGTCAAGTTTAATAAACTTTAACAAATCCATGAGCTGGAAGCATTCATTTTATACCCTCTCTAATCAAATAGTAATCCTGTTGTTCTTAGGAAAACCTCGCCACATGTCAAATGTCAATACAACTTTACGACTTTATTTCTGTAGCCAAAGGTTGTAAACTGCAAATTGCACAGTTTCAAGGCACGCACTCCCAAGTGTACAGAAATCAGATCAGCTTCCTGTGGGATTTCCACCTTCATTTCAAAATGGACAACATGTTCACAGTATAAAAAAAGACAAGCTTTCCTAACTCAATGAACATCCCACTTGCATATATATAAATCCCAACACAAAGGTTTTTTTACTAGGTTTCTTCAAAAGTTAAAAAGATCTTTGAGTTTTGCTTTTTCCCAGAGACTTTCATGGATAATTCTCAAACTTTTTCCCTTTGAGGAAGAAACTTTTTTATATTGCATTACATAACTTTTCCTCATCTTACATTGAATTGTTCTTTTCATGACACACATACAAAAGCTATCGTTAGCAAAACTACCTTCCTAATCATTACAAGCCTTAATAAAAAAGGAGTGTGTGCTACATGTGGTCTTTGGAAACCTCCTAAAGCCATATTCACGCAGATCTGGTTCTTTTTTGTCTTTGTAAATTTGAGAGAACTGAGAGACTCGTTTTGAATCTTCTTTTTTACTTATTGCCTTCCAGCAAAAGAAATTTCCTTCCATGACAAGCTCACATTTGTCTTCAAATGTTATTGAAGAATTGAAGCATTTTTCAAATATTGAAGTTTCAGAGTATTTTCTCCAAAAGTAATTCTAGAAACCAATATGTAAACCGTAAAAAATCTACTTAAAAATTACTACATAGAAAGCCATTATACATTAAGAGACTTTCTCCCAGAGACTGACACATGCTCTTCATTCCAAGAGCAATAACATAAATACTATGTACCTTTTACTAACTGCCTACCCATCACATCTACGTAAGAAACGGGTAGAGAAAGGGATTAAAATGAAATGAGAAATTCATTTTGTGCTTTCCCTGCTTTTCTAGAGTTTTGCAAAACCTAGCCTCATTCCCATTAAATAATAAAATGGGGTTTTAAATTGTCGGACCACATACAGTTTAAGAAGATAATAAATTTACAACCGTTATATATACACTCTCGGCATACTTCAAATCCCATTGATAAAAATGATGAAGTACTCCCTTAGAAAGATATCTAGATAATACATTTCAAGAGCAATTTCCCCTTTTTGATGTAAAAACCGGGTTTAATAATATTCATAGAAGAATTCCTTATTTTAATTTTCTCTATTTCAAAGAATTTCTGGCTTCACTCTACACAGAAGCTTACTTTTCCCATCTACTTTCACCCCAAAACTTTCTCTTACCGCACGTCAGTTCCTATTTTAAAGCGCTTTTGTGGGTACGAGAGTAGCCTGAAGCCGTTTTAAAACTCGTAACATCCGACAATCCGCAAATGCCACAGTGACCAAAAGGCCTATTATTATCATTTGCCACAGCCACCATTTCACATAGCCTCTGGAAAGGAAAGTTTAAAACAGAAAAATACAGAAACATTATACCAAAACCGTTTATTGAATGAAGACAAAATGCTCCGTTGTTATCAGTTGAGAAAAAAACTGGAATTAAGTGGATTTTCCGTTTATTACACATCTAGAGCTCTGGAATCTATAGGATTTCTTACTGCGTCAGCATAAATCACGCGATAAAAAGAATCCGGTGATAGAATTAGTCATTGGCAAAGGAAATTCTTTCATCTATGCCAGCTTTGCATTTATCAAAATTACCATTTCAAAGAAGAACATTTGGGTGGAGATGATTGAAGGAAATGAAATGAAGCATGCTTGGGTGAAATATAAAGAAGTGTCGATGAAAGTGAATGGTTAAATGGAATTGAAAACAGATCTTCTTTATTGTTAATGATATGTAAACACTGAGAGGAATTAAATGTTTAGAGGAAAATTAGGTTAGAAAACTCTTATTTTACTGCAAAACAACAATTTTAAAAGTTTTGGAAAAGGCGGAGATTGAGAAACTGGGCCACAGCTTTAGATCTTGTTTTTTCACTTTTCCTGTCTCCAACAATTTCCCCTCGTTTAATTTATCCTCGTTTTCTTCACAACAGCTTTTTCTCCAGAGCATAATGTGGGATCCCTAATTCAAGAAATTCTTCACTAATTTGTTTAAATCCTTGTTTTAAATAAAACTCAACAGCGTGTTTTCTCCCATGTAGGTACAATCTCGTTTTGCCCTGTTCCTTTGCAAACTTTTCCGCAAATGCAACTAATTTCGACCCAAGTCCAATTCCCTGTGAAGCTGGGGACACGGCCATTTGTCGCAGTTTAAAAGTTTCTCCATCATCAACCGGTGCTAATAAAACACAGCCTAAAACTTTGGATTCATTTTTACCGGTATTTCTAGCGGGGTTCTTATCAATATCTTGAGAATTACTTTCGTTATTGTCATTTGATTTGGCAAGGACGTCCGTTATGGCTGCAAGTGTTACTTGATTCACTTCTTGGCTTAAATCTTCTTGGAACAAATCCAACCCAATTGGGATGCGAAGCAGTTGATTCCGTAAATTGAGCACTTGAGAATAAAGAGGAGCTTCCTTTGGGAATATTTGACGAATGATGATGTCTCCTTTCTCCATGTTTTCTTTTTTATGCACGGTTGTTGATCCTTTCCCTGGAATTACTCACTTTTTTGCACTTTTCAACTTTTCTTCAACTGGAAAGTAGAGTTTTTCTTCTTCAATTAAAGAACAACGTGCTTTCTCCCATTTAGTTTCTCTCCAGCTGCTATCCCACTTCTTGCACACGATATTACCATCATCGTGATCATCACATCGTGCCAAATTAGTATGAAAGTTTTGTGGCATGTAAAAAAGGGTTATAAAAGATGTGTATAAAAGAGGATACACAGAATGGGGAAATAAAAGCCGTGTCCCGTCATATAACAGAAGTTGTTTCATCCAGAAAGTATTTCAAGGCAAACCAGAAAAATACTGTGATGTACAGCAGTATCAAAGTTTAAAATCTCACAAATATAACTTTATTTATAATTGTATACAAGTATACACAATTTAGAGAGTATATTATGCGTACAAATTCTGTGAATAATATAAATGCAATTAAATAAAATGCAACTTGTCTAATTAGTTCATAACTGGACGAATTAGATTTTGAGGCCCTGCGGATTGCTTACTATACAGGCACTTTACAAATTTTTGGAAAAATGATAGTTTTACGCTAATTACAAAAATACAATGAAAAGTTGACTCTTACAAACTAAATACAAAAAAACTGTACATTTGTATTCAATAAGGTCTATTAAAAATTACAGTCGCATACAAAATACTAAATTAGGTTAGCTTTTAGCTAAAAAAAATTCTGACAAAGGAAAAACTTGTTTCATAGATCATTTCGAATTTTGGTATTTAAAGATAAGCTCTACAACATGCTTTCCCTTTTTGACATTTTTAAGCCTATAAGTAAGCATTAAGCAAAGTTCGTACGCTTACTTATTGTAACCTTCAATCTAATAGAGATACAAAAACAAAGATTTAACTTTCTTTAAGAAAGACATTCTCATTTTCCTTTTCTTAAGTTGACAAACAGCCAAGTACACACACACAAGTATTAATTCAATGAGCGAGAGAGAACATCAAAACTAAATTAGTGTGTTATGTTGACTGTAAGTCTGAGTATTTACACAATTACACTTCTCACTTCCTCTAATTCCTGAAACGCAAACACAATCTGCAAATAATGTCACAATAACCTTTTGCTAGTTCATTCATAATATAAAAATCGTCAGTTCAAAACCGGTCAAAAACATTCAAACGAGTTATTTTAAAGTTTGTTTTACAACATAATCCAATCTACAAAGTGTGTAGATATTAGCTAATTAGATTTATGTAGAAATAAGTAATAATTTTAAAAAATAACATCCCTTTGAATATGCTACAGATATACTTACGATTAGCATTACAAAGTTATGCAAAGTTTAAGCCAAACATGTTATTAGTACTTTCTCATACAAAAATAACGTTTCTTTGAAACTCACTAAATACCAAAGGTCGAATATATACCAATTGTCATAATAATGAAAGTTTTCGTAAGAGTAACATCGTTCGTAATAGCTACACATAATAATTATGCTTTACATGCATACGCATAAGTATCCTATAAGCTAAGCTAGATATATTAGGCATTCTAAATACAAAAGTTACAAACTAGTTTTACTACCACAACCTAACAGCAACAGTAGTATTAATATGGCCACAAAATGAGAGTCATTTACATAATCTAAAAATTACATATAAAACTCAATAATTCTAGCTATAAAAACTTAAATAGGTATATTGAGAATATAATAAATCAGTCAATGAAAATAAAGGTAACTTTTTCTGAACAGCGTGTCAAACAACACCAAATACCAAACAAAATCATACAAAACAAACATGAATGTTTGTCCATTACCTTTTCCCATTAAGTAAAATGCATTGATTTTCTTTAAAACCTGACCACCTAAACCATTACAGTGTCTAACATTCCTTTACACCTTTCCTGTGCCAAAGCAGCAATTGACTTTTTCACTCGAAGAGCTGACAGTCGAACAGATGGGTTTGGATGCCAGCATTCCTTCATTAACCGAGAGAAACTATGAAGAACCTAGTAATTTACAAATAAAACATTCTTAAAGATCAATCTCAAGAAAAATGGTAGAAAGCAGGTAAATCCGACTTACTGGATCCGATGTCCATCGATTAAGTACTTCTGGACGGTAACCGTCTATACAGACGACCTTACGCATTTCATCAAAGGTTGGATCTGAATTGACAGCATCGTAAAAAGGAGGCTGGTATTCCTCTGCCTTTCCTTGTGAGTCTGTGCGACGACACATTTCCCAAAGCACTAAGGCGAAAGCGTACATATCAACTCGTTTGAAGGCGTCAAACGAGTTAAAGTTTATGCTAGAAATAATTAACAAATGCTTAATTATCTGCGAAACAAGTGCTAGTAAACAAGTGAAAAGGGAATCAAAGTTTTATTTTTGTATAAAATACAAGTAGTAATCTACTTGTATTTTTACCTATTATACCTATTGTACCTGTCATCCAAAACTTCAGGGGCCATATATCGTCTTGTTCCCACTTTAGGATTGGGGAATACATTTAGTTCTCCCGTTTCTCGCTTGTGAGTTACAGCCAAGCCAAAGTCAGCAATGACACAGCTTTCGTTTGCGCTTATCAAAATGTTTTTAGATTTAATATCCCTGTGGGCAATACCTGGCCGGCTCTAAAAACAGAATGAAAATATTTATTTCAGATAGTTAGATTTAGTTCAACTTGCAACAAATATGACTGCAAAATATTTAATTGTTACGTACCTCTGTGCCGACCATTTCACTGTGCAAAAATGCCAACCCATTAGATAAAGAATACGCTAGTTTCAACAAAAGACTATGTGAAATTGTCCTCTTATTCAAAAAATCATACAGAGATCCATTCTTGTGATAATGCGTAACAAGCCAAAGTTGTGTAGTGGAATTGATTGAAGTCATATCAGATCCGTAAAACCCCAAAATATTATTATGTCGCAACATAACTGTACTATAAATTTCGGTTTCTCTTATCCAAGAAGCTTCATCCAAAGTGGAGAAGCTCTTCACAGCCACATTCTCACAATTCCAAACTGCACGCCACACCTCTCCATATTTCCCTTTCCCGATACGCTCAACAAGTTGTATGTTTTTCGCGAGTGTCCGCTGTACCAAAAGAGGCAGCCCGGAACCACTTCCAGAAGTCATGGAACCATCCAAATACTCTTTCAGAGTACTGTCACCTGCAGATTTCGCTTGTAATTGGTCTTCAGCCAGAGGAAAAAAGTTTTCTTGGTGAGCTCTCATCAACTCATCCATTCTTTTCCGATGTGTCCTTCTGAAGAATTCGATGGTTACTCCAATTACAACAACGAATACGATGAGTGTGCACAACAGTGCTACAATTATAACGGAGGCTTCTGATGTGCTCGGGCTAGCAGTTTGCTCTGTGGGCATTAAAAATTGAGAACCGTTAGCTACGAATGGTTATCTACTAATATAGTTTGTTATACCTTCATGATGTGTCGAAGTTGGAGGAGGCAACTCTGGAAAATCTCCTTCATTACAAAAATCTCGATCCGAGCAGCATTCGATTGAGTACACAGCAGCAAATTCATAGTCAGGTTTGGATGTATTCTGGGCTTGTTTGGATGATCTGGCGTGAGCCTTCGTATTACACATAATATGAGATATCTTATTCGTTTCTGTAATACATCCTCGACCCACCCTCTCTATTCCATAAACATCGACATTTCTGGTTTTCCAACACTGCAATAATAATTAAAGCCTTTTAGCATACCAACAGAATACACAATCATCAATCAATAAAAAATGCTTTACATACTGTTACAGCGTTTGGACATTCATACAAATGGTCACAATTTTCAGAAATACAAGCCCAGCATTTAACCAACTTCGTACTTGAATCAATCCCTGCCACATCCCCCAATTCATTTCCGTTCCCTCCACCTCCCGCAAAATTCAACAAACTCCCTTCACTTGTCAACTCCAAATCTTCACTTTCAAAGTTCCCATTAAGCTGCTTCTCTAAATCCAACGGATCTTCATAAACAATTTGCTTTGGTTTCTTCCCTTCTATTTTCGACCTCTGCTGGTCTTGAGATGCAGCTCCTATTTAAAAATTAAAACCTCCATTAAATCACCATATCTAACCACATTTAATTTTAACCTCAAATAACTACCTTCCGGACGTGCTAGTATGAACCCTCCAGAGTTAAACCCCAAAAGGAAAAGTAAGATAACCTTTTTACTCCACATTTTAATTCCCATTTTCACGGAATAATATTTTGTCTAAATTCACATTTCACTTCCATTTATCCACCAAACCCTCTAAAAAACCTACTTCACTCTCATTTAAGTGATTAAATTGCAAAAGTCAATCCCGCCTAACTTTACAAACGCACTTTATTAAAATCCCTCCAAACTAAAAGCGTTTTTATTACGCAATCAAGGTCTTCACATTCCAAGCAATTTTTGCAAAATTCACTTCCAAACATTAAAAACTTTGCATTTTTCGCATCTTTTAAAAATTGATCGGATATCCTTCTAATTTTTCTGAAGGAAATGGATTGATCTTATCATGAAAATACCTAATTAATTGATATTTATTTATTCAAAAAGAATGGGCCTTGCAATTGAATGTGTGCGGTTGTTGTTGTCTCCCGACAGTCTGGCACCAGCTGAGCTCAAAGCTTTTTCACCATCATCACCCTCCTATTTAGCCACATTCTCACTTCTCACATGAAACTCTCCACCTTTTTATAAAGCATTTTCATACAGAAATCTACACAAAATCCTTTTATCATACCTTACAGAACTCACATTTCTACACTTTTTATATGAAAATTTCTTATAAACTTGCTTATGAATTGGCTTTGTAAAGAATTGCATAAGATTTTTCTTTGTGTATGAAAACCAAAAACTTCTATGATGAGCTTATATGACTACACGGCTATATACTTATCATAGGTGAGATGAGACAGGTAAGTGTTGATTAGATCAAAAAGATCCGAATCTTGATGCGGTAGATTTTGTGACGCTAAATATGAAATACGGAGTAAAAATTACATAATAGACAAAGTCCAAGAGAAATGTCCAAGTTCAAGAACACGTGGAGATTGGATAAGAAAGTTGGGAAATCCTTAAAATCTGTCATTCATTATTGAAAATTCCTTAACTGGAAATGAAAACTGAGCTTATCTGATTGTAAGCTTCAGATTTGGTACATGTTATGCAATGTCAAAGTTTTGTGCAGAGATATGCTAGTATGCTCGGCTTTATCAGTTTTTTAACGAAACATTGTTTAAAATATGATAGAGGTTTGATGTAGTAGATAAAATGTAAAATTGGATTTAAACGACCTTTTTCATATGTCAAATAATATTACGCATTAATATTTAATGCTAGTGAAATAAACAAAAACATGTACTTGTACTATAGATCATTTATGTTTTCTTTGGAATTTCATTTTCTTATTTAAACATTTATAAATGGGTTAACATTAAAATGTTATTATTATTTATTAGTACAAAATATAAATATTTCCTTTCATACTAATGACTAAATAGTACACAACCACATGGTTAATGACAAGATTAACGCTATCATTTAAAGCTAAAGATCTAATCATTAATTCATTAATTACAGTTTAACCCTGTTTCTGTAAAGCTGTATCAATTTAAGAGGATTGATTAGACCTACTGCGAGCAGTCCCAATCCTAGAGCTGCTTTCCATGAAATGACATCATCTAAAGATTTAACTTCAGCTAGGGCTGACCCCGCATTACAACACATAAAATTATAAGGCGCTAGGCCAATTAACACAGATAAAAAGAAACTTCTCAGCGGGACTCCAACGTGTGGTGAAGCCATGTTGATTAGCCAATTTGGAGTCATTGGAAATATCCTCAAGCTGAGTAAATATTTAAACAAATCCCTTCCATTTTCTTTCTTTTCGATCTGAAACCAATCAAAATTAAAAGTTATAATGATGGTTTAAACAGAATAAATCAAAGTCATTATTTTAGTAGAACTTTTACCGTTGATCTAAAATATTCAATCTTATTAGGCGCAAACTTTAACAAAATAGCTTTTCCAAAGCTCTTTGATAACAGGAAGCAAGATGAAGCTCCAAAGGCTGAGAGAAAACAGCACAGGATGAATCCATTAAACACTCCAAACAAGGCACCGCTCAGTAAATTCATAAATACCGAGCCTGGAATTGCAAACGCCTGTTTGTAAAGATAAGCCGAGGTGAAGAAGACCACCGTATAGCTTAAATTACTGGTTGCGTATTCATCAAAAACCCTCCTGACATTTTGAAGTTGGTCCAGGTTCCGGGGAAAGGATATTCGAGCCTGTGAAGTTAAACACAGTGACAATTTTTAGTAATTGAAGATTAGTAATAAAACTACTTTTTGATTAATATTACTTACATCAGGTCCGCTCAGAATATATAGGAAATATAGCCAAAACGAAGCTGCAAATAAAATTGTGGCGAGAGCAAATACGCTCTGGACTAAACCTAACGTCATGTTAATTAAAGTCGAGATAATTACCTGTATCAGCTCAATTAAATCTAGTTTTCAGTACATTTTGTAATCTACTGTATTTAACTATTTCATTCGTTCCTAAAATCTACATTTACAGCTTAAATTCTTTGGAATGTCAACTACATAATACTTTTTAACTAGGAATGAAACTGAATAACTTTACATTTTAATTAACTTCGTAGAATTTAATCCGCCTAATTTTATCCTAAAAATTCTCAATCGGATCATTTAAAGCAAAATGACAAGATTATGTTGGTTCAAGAACCTTTAAAAAGTTAAATATGTTAACCAACAGGAAAAAGGATAGTTAAAAAGGGGAATTTTAATTAATTTTGACAGGGAAAACAGGGGAAGGAAAAAGATTCGCAAAAACTGACAAGAAACATCTGATTTCATCTGCTCGTGTAGCTCATGCATAGCGACAGCGAGTTCTATGTTTTTTACATGTCAAAGCCAAAACCACTTTTCCCCAAATTACATAACTTTTCAAGGCTTCACAGATAAGCATCGCGATTTATTCGCAAATCTTGCAAAAACCTTTTGATGAATGACATCGAAACGACGGATGTCTTTTTCCTTCACTATTCTTAGAAATCAATTCTGAAGGTTATGCAGGCAAAATTTTTAAATATGGAAATTTTATTAACTCAGGAAATTATAAAACAGTTGGAATAGTTGGAAATGGAGGTAATTAAATTATTTCCCTGCAATGAACCAACTCCTGCATCGGCCCTTTCCAGAATGAGTGCTTTTCTTAACATGGCAGAATCCACAGCATTCCCCGGCTATTCCCATTGTTTCATCGACAATACAAATGGATCCGTTTGCGAGACATTCCTTAAAATTTTAATTAACAATTAAAATCATACTTTAATTACAACTATTTAAAGGGCTTACTTCTGTTTCGTCTCCGTTCACAGATAGAAACGCCACGAATAGAAAAACTAACCACGGTATGAAAAGTTTCATGTTGACTAATTAACTTCGGAAATTAAATATTCTTCCGCTAATCCTTCAGGAGCTCTTCAGTTATAAAAATGAACTTAAAAAAGGTGACAAGATGGCAAAGGTACTGAAAAAACTAGATCATGAATCATAATTGTAGAAAGGATGCTGAATCAGTATATCACTTATCGATAAGACAAGCTACCTCATCACGTATGCCCTTCTGTAATTAGATGAAGGGCGTAGCTAAATAAAATATTGTCAGTTAAAAGTAGGTATTTATAGCTCAATTTCATAGCATTATTATAACCTAGATAGAACAAAGCAGGTAAATAATGTCATCTTTGTGAAGCATTATGATTCGCAAGGTGATTGTTGCCGTTGTCGTTCACGTTCACTTTTTTATTTAAAAAAAGCATTTCCGTTACACTTTCAGGGTCAATATTGGATAGCGATCATTTACTTCATCTTGGCTTACTTCCTTTATAAAATAGAACAATGTTAATTTGTACATGTTGACTAGAATTTAATTAAAATTATAAAATGTCATTATTTCAATCCCTTTCATGTTATGAGCATAGCTTTGTAAGATCATAGTCTCAGCATACCCCAAAATTCATCCAACCTTTCTACGCTTAATCTGAAAGTTTACTTGATCAAAAAGTATAATCTTTTTTTATTACCAAAAAAATAATATTTTTCATTAGCTAATTAATTATTTTCATCTATTATGAAAGCAATAATCTTTAAAATACGCCTTTTGTATGCTAAAAACATTAAACGGCTCTACAGAGATTTACTTTTACGACTTTCACTTTCAGTAATTAATTTTTATCTAGAAAAACAGAAGTCAATATCCATGCGGAATTTCTCGAATACGTGTTAAAAATAATTCATAAAGATGCGTCATCTCGTTCAACATTTGATGTTTTGCCTTTGGGGCAGAAAAAATTATTGATTAATCTTCTCCCAATCTTGTTATATCCTCTTCAATTTCACTATATCTATACTATTTTTTCACTTTTTCCCAGCCTTTTACGTCAACTCAGATGAGAAAACTCGTCGATCTCACACGAACAAGGGAAAAGCTAGAGCTCGGCTTTCTCTTTCTTCTCACAACAAGAAAAAAACGGAAGTAAAAGCCCCGCTGTACAATATTTGGAAGGGAAATCCAATGAAACATGAAAATATGTGCTCATAAAAAAATTTTACTCTAAGCTTTATTGACATGTGTCGTGCCCGTGCCACCATAAGTTATCTTTTTATATTTTTTACCCTCATATAGATTTACGATAATCTGTGAGAAAATCTAAATCTCCTGATCCAGAAAAGTATTAAAAACTGGTAACATATCAGTAAAAATACCACTGCCAATTTTGCAAAACTTTTTTAGATTGGTCCTTGTGAAATGGCTTAAAAATAATCAAAGTCAGTGAATAAGCAAAAACCATGTCCGGACGTCCCAATCATAACGAATCCCTGCCAGTTTTTAAACTAGTGGTTGTAGGTGACGGTGGCGTTGGTAAATCCGCACTTACAATACAATTCTTCCAGAAAATGTTCGTCACAGACTACGACCCAACCATTGAGGATTCATATATTCAACACACGGAAGTTGACGGTGTGCTCTGTGTATTAGATGGTAAGATTTAATCATAATTAAATTACGTAATTAAACATTAGATTAACATTTAATTGTCTTTTGACAGTCCTCGACACTGCAGGCCAGGAAGAATTCTCTGCCATGAGGGAACAATATGTAAGTTCAAAAGTTAAATTATTAAGGCTTAATTAATAATATTTGTTAATTAAATTTAGATGCGGAAAGGAGACGGCTTCCTTTTAGTCTACTCTGTGACGGACAATCAAAGTTTTGAAAATATAATGCATTTCTACATCCAAATTTTGCGGGTGAAGGACAGAGATTCTTATCCAATGCTTTTAGTAGCAAATAAAGTTGATCTCGTTCATTTACGTAAAGTAACTGAAGAACAAGGCCGAGAATTAAGTCGCAAGTTGAATATTCCATACATTGAGACTAGTGCCAAAGGTAAATTTGCTAAAATACATTTTAATTACTTTTAATTTAATTAAGTACTAATGATAATTATTTTTTACAGATCCCCCGTTAGCAGTTGATGAATGCTTTCACCAAATCGTAAGGATCATTCGAAGTCACGGCAGAGACATGACCAATTCTAGAAAGAATTCAAAGAAAAGTTGCATAATCACGTAAATCTTTCTTATCATGAAATTAATCAAACAATAATCTGTAGATTTGCATGTTCATATACTCGCTACATTCTGTGTTTTCTATTGCAATAGGGATTAAAAATACTGCTTAAAGTTTGTAAGGTTAATTAGTAAGTTACATACGTATTAAAAATGGCTAAAATCTCAGTATTACAAGAAACACTCCAAAATTTTGCATTTTTCAAAAAAAGTTTTCCAACTTTCATATTTCCAAGTTCCGGAACGTTTCGTCGTTTGCTCTTCGAAAGGGGCCAACTCACTTTTGAAAAGTCTTTGAAAAGGGCCAAGTCATTTTTGATCAGTCTTCGAAAGGGGTCAAGTCGTGTGAGTTGACCCTTTTTCTAGTCGAGTATTGAATT
>JAANSO010000131.1:0-71073 GCA_036507315.1 Lepidocyrtus fimetarius
GCAAATCCCTGTGAATCTCAAACATCTCAGACATGCGGACCCAACAGCGTTTGCACTGTCGTTAATCACCAACCAAAATGTTCTTGTCCAACTGGAATGATTCCTAATCCAACGCCATTCGTTGGATGCGTTAGGGAGCCAACGGTTTGCCTCCATACCAGGGATTGTGGCGAGGGTTACACTTGTGAAAATGGCTCTTGTCGCCCCATCTGCTCGACAAATGCCAACTGTTTATCGAATGAAATTTGCGACAAAGGAATTTGCAAACCTATTTGCAGAAAAGATAACGACTGCCGATCAGGGGAGATTTGCGAAGGACTCACTTGCGTTTCTGGATGTCGCTCTGATACAGAATGTCCGCCAACTCATGCCTGTTCCAACAATAAATGTGTTGATCCTTGTACATCACCTTTGGCTTGTGGAGTTAACACGCAGTGTTCAGTTAAAAATCACCAAGTTCAATGTAAATGCTTAGCTGGTCTTATTGGAGATTCTAGGGTGGCTTGTAGAGCACCCGAATTGGCCTGCAGTGAAGACAGGGGCTGCCCTGAGGGTCAAAGCTGTATTGATAACAACTGCAGACCTATTTGCAGTAATGACGCAAATTGTTTGGCCGATGAAAGATGTATTGGAGGACTTTGTAAGCCACTTTGCAGTGTGGATGATCAGTGCGGGCCTGGATATATTTGCCAAGGACAGATTTGCTTGCAAGGATGTAGAAGTGATTCGCAATGTCCATCAGACAAAGCTTGTATTAAAAGACAATGCAGAGGTAAGCAAATTTAACTTTTCTATTCCTTATAATTCGTAACATTCTTAACCTTTTAGTTACTAAATACTCTGTGCATAAAAATATATTACGTTGAGGACGATATTACACAGACTTTGGACTGTGAAAATAAACAGGAACTTAAAATTGTATGAATGGAAAGTAGCTGCTTCACGAACTTAATTTCAATTGTAGAGTGCTTTCATGGATTCAATTTTTCATTTTAAGATTAGCGCATTTACAATAACAAACAATTGACGTTTGATAATATTTTCAACAAAATACCATTTTTACCAAAAATTACTTTCGTTTAAAACCGTTTTTACTTTAACCAAACTCAATAAAACGCCATTTATGTAAACAGTAAAATACATGAGAGCAAGGAAATTTTCAACTGAAGGAGGAATTTTCAAGAAAAAATTCTGTAATCTTTGCCAATAAAGGAATTCCATTTTCTTATACTTTATTATTGTTATGCAAAAATGAAAACACCTTTATTAATATTTTGCGTAGGTTNTATACTTTATTATTGTTATGCAAAAATGAAAATACCTTTATTAATATTTTGCGTAGGTTTGACAGATTGTGAATACCAAATTAAAACTCAACAATCTAGTTCTAGTTAATAAACTAAAACTTGAGTAGTTAAAAAGTTAAATGAACTAAATTTAATTTTTTGAATTTTTTGTATCCAGATGCCTGCAAGAACATTATTTGTGGAACTTGCTCTACTTGTCAAGTTGTAAATCATTCGCCACAATGCAGTTGCCCGTCCGGAACAATTGGAAATGCTTTGGAGTCTTGTATCGCCCCACCATCCCGCTGCACCGGTAGATCTTGCCCAGGAGGAAAGTGTGAAGGTGGATACTGCGTTAAAACTTGCAGCAACTCTGATAATTGTGCTTGTGGGCAAACTTGTAGCCAAGGAAGCTGCAGGAATCAGTGCTACAGAGATGACATGTGTCCTCAAGGTCAGCTTTGCGATCAAGGCTTGTGCGTCTCCGGCTGTCGGAATAATGACGACTGTACCCAAAATTATGCCTGTCTGAACGGGAAATGTACTGACCCATGCTCTGAGACTCCTTGTGGCCGAAATGCACTATGCAGGGTTTCTCAACATCGACCAATCTGCTTATGTCCAAATGGCTACCAAGGCGAACCCAGTAAGGAATGTCGTCAAGTGGAATGCAGTCGGGATGATGATTGCAGTCAGCTACAAATGTGCATGCAAGGAAGCTGTAAAAACCCATGTTTGCAACCCGGTGCTTGTGGAACAAATGCCCAATGCCGTGTTATTAACAGACGTGCACAGTGCAGTTGTCCCGTGGGTCACCTTGGAGACCCAAGGCAGAAGTGTGCTATCGCTGAAAACGAATGTCTTAGCAACCCATGCGGAGAAAATGCAAAATGTATTGATACAATCACCGGATATAGATGCACGTGCGAAACGGGATGCAGCGGCGATCCTTCCAAGGGATGTGTTTGCAAGCCTCAAAACGCTTGCGCGGATCTCAGATGTGGTGTCAACGCCATTTGCCAAGTGGACGTCCGTACCGGAAAAGGCTCCTGTCGCTGCCCAGATAACTACCCAACTGGGGATCCTAACGTGGAATGTAAACTGGAAAGGCAAGATGACTGCAGAGTTGTGGGATGTGGAAAGGGTGCACAATGTATCAACCAGCAAGGACTTTACGTATGTAAATGCGCACCAGGAACAAGGGGTAACCCGGAGCATTCTTGCACAGCAGGTATGTCCAAAAGCTTTGAAGCTTATTATGCTTTTTTTAAGTTGAATTTTCAGGTCGTCCGTCATTTCTACAATTATTGCGTCGATTTAGGCATAATCTCAGGGATTTATTAGTGTAGGATGTTAAAAATGCTGTGTTTAATTCCCAAAATAATTGTGTGTTGCCTCTTTAAACTTATGTAATAGAGTTACAATGTACCTCAGATGATGAGTGTCTGCATGAACAAGCTTGTGTGCAAGGACAATGCATAGACCCTTGTAAACTTAGGGGCATTTGTGGTCAAAATGCACTTTGTCGCGTAATGAAACATAGACCTTGGTGTACTTGCCCTCAATGCTACGTTGGAAAACCCACGGAAGCTTGTTTCCCCGATCAAAAATGCGGGGAAGGACGTCATCCAAGTCCCATCACCCAGAAATGTCGCTCCAACAGGGATTGCCCAAAAACCCAAGCTTGTAACAGAGCAATCGGAACGTGCGAAGATCCCTGCACCGCTTCAAATTCTGGACCCATTCTAGTCCGTGCAACATGCACTTTTAATCATCGCTGTGAAGTTCAAAACCATAAACCAGTTTGTGTTTGCAAGTCTAGTCTTGTCATTAACGAGCGCATGGAGTTGACATGCCCTGATAGTCATCAATCCGGATGTAGAAATGATCACGAATGCGCTGATAACCTTGCCTGTATAAAGGGCAGATGCCAAAGTCCCTGCAACACGCATGTTTGCGAAGAGCATAAAAACTGCCAAGTCATTAACCACCAACCCCTTTGCTTCTGCGACAACCCAGACTGTCAAGCAACAGCTTCAATTTGTTTGAAAAACGCTGGATGTCCATCCAATTTAGCTTGTATCAATTATCAGTGCCAAGACCCTTGCGCAAATACCCAATGCCCAGATAATTTGCCATGCTTTGTTCAAGACCACACTGCAAAATGCAAATTCTGTCCACCAGGATATGTTGCTGACGGACGAAATGGATGCAAAGGTAACACATCTTTCATCGGTGTTGCTGAAGACAATTTTCTTTTTAAAAAAGTAGTTTAACCAAACATTAAAAAACAGTAGTTTTAAACATTAAAACTTTTTAATCCCGTAATAATCAACTTTTGATAACAAAACAAGCTAAAATAGAGGAGTTCAAGAAACAAGAACAAAGAAAGTGAAGAAACAACACAACATCAACATGAACCTTACAAAAATACATGGATCTCAGAATACCCCCGTCATGAATACACTTTTACACAGCACATTGTAGCTAATATTAATTTAATTTAGATTAGTTAGTCATTTAAGGTATTATATATGCGCCGAATATTGGTTCACAAACAGTTTATCATAAAAATACACCAACTAACTAAACTGTTTCTATTCAGTAAGTGAAACAGCAACCAGCCTCCCAATAACAACCATTCCAAGCAACAACACTGAAACACCACGATGCACAAGGAACTATCACTGTGATCAAAATGAAGCCTGCATTCAATATGACTGCAAAAATCCATGCACAGAATTGGATACTTGTGGTATCCGGGCTTCATGTAGGGTTTTGAACCACAGGCCAGTTTGCTATTGTCCCACTAATTATAGGGGAAATCCATATGAAATTTGCATTCCTTTAGGTAATGACATTGCTTTAGATAATAAAGACTTTACTATGCAACCGACTACGACTGCAGAACCGACACCAGGTAAGTCTGGCAGTGGCTCCGGAGAACTTACCATAATTGACACTAGTTCAACCACCAGCCTGCCGACTAGCAAAGAACCAAGGAATTTGATGACACATTCGTCAAACTTTACATTGGATTTAGGATTAGAAACGACAACTAGTAGGTTACAATTGGATGATGAAACTGCAATTACGACTCAAAGTACCGACTCCTCAACGGTTGCAAGGACGGAAACTACAGAAAGTGAAACAACTATAACTCAAGAAGGGAGAATGGAGCAAATCATCACAGAACAAACAACTAGCAACTTATTCCCAACCACAACACCTGGAGATGCGATTGGAACAACAAAATTCTCTACTTTGGGGCCAGGTGAAATCGTCTCAGAGTTTACTACTTCACCTACTGTTGCAACGACAAAAGTTGGAGAATCCACTACGCAAGAAGGAGAGACAAAAGAGGCAATGCTTTCCACGACAGCTCTTCCTAAAACTGAAAATGCATTTGATCTATCAACTGTCATAAGCACAATAGCAGCTCTATTTACTACGCCCACTCCTCCGTCAAGTGAAACCACAAGCACTCCAGAAGGGAGAATGGAGGAAGTCATTACAGACCGAACAACTGGCAAGTTTTTGCCAACAACGTTATCTGGAGAAACAATTGGCACAACTGAATTCTCTACTTTGAGACCTGGTGAAATTGCTACTCAATTTACTACTTCACCAACCGCTGGTACAACTATCTCTGGCTTTGAAACAACAACAGTTGGAGAATCCATTACTACGATAGCAGAAGAGACGAGAGGAACAATGTCTCCTCCATCTAATCAAATCATGACAGAAAGACCTACTACGCTTTCTTCTGTAACTGAAACTGGATTTGATCAGTCAACTTCATTTAACACAATGACGACAGGTTTCACTACTCCAATTGGAAACACTGGAAGCACTCTTCCTGGAATGACAACTGAAACCAGATTTGATGCAACTACTGGCTTGCCTACTTCCACTCCTCCGTCAAGTGAAACCACAAGAACCCCAGAAGGGAGAATGGAGGAGGTCATTACAGAAGCGACCGCATTTAACACAATGACGACCGGTTTCACCACTCCAAGTGAAAGCACTGGAAGTACAGTCCCAGAAATGACAACTGAATCCAGGTTTGACGCAACTACTGGCTTGCCTACTTCCACTCCTCCGTCAAGTGAAACCACAAGAAGCCCTGAAGGGAGAATGGAGGAGGTCATTACAGATCGAACAACCAGCAAGTTTATGCCAACGATAAGAACTGGAGAAACAATTGGTACAACTGAATTCTCTACTTTGAGACCTGGTGAAATAGCTTCTGAATTTACTACTTCATCAACCGCTGGTACAACTATCTCTGGCTTTGAAACAACAACAGTTGGAGAATCCATTACTTCGATAGCTATGGAGACGAGGGGAACAATGGCTCCTCCATCTAATCAAGTCATGACAGAAAGACCTACTACGCTTTCTTCTGTAACAGAAACTGGATTTGACTTTACTACTAGCACATTGAATAGAGAAATTACAACTGAAACTTTATTTGATGCTACCACTAAGATCCCGATTAGCACCACAGCAACAGGCATAACGACTAGAATGCCGATAGGACGACTGGAAGAAGTAGTGACAGATAGTACAACCAGTAAATTTGTCTTAACAACTAAAAATGGAGATATAGTTGAATTAACTGAAACATCTACGTTTATTCCTGGCAAAATTGGTTCAGATTTCACTACTTCTCCAACAATAGCCACCACTGGCTCCATATATGAAACTACAACTCTTGCAGAAAGTATGCTTAGCAATACTTCAACGGTTCAAACTGAATTACCACTTGAATTAGGAAATGCTAGCACAACATTGCCTGCAACAGTAACTGAATCAGGATTTGACAGCACTACGAAAACCTTTTCTACTCCAACTCCATTGCCCTATACAATTAGCTCCATAGGAAGATCTGAAGAGATTGCTACTGATAAAACTACATTTTATTCGCCTGGTTTCTCAACAACGGAGGGGAGTACATCCAAAACAACTAATTTTGATTCGACACAAGATTTTAATGACGAAGAACGGGAGTCATCTACTATTATGAATGTTTCTCCTGGATTCAACAACGTTTCTCTGGGCCCACCAACTCCATTTACAACCACCGTGACAGAGAAACGCGAAAGAACTTCCAAACATGGAACATTTTTTGGAGAATCAGAAACTACGATTGAGACTACCACGCCATATTTTATAGAAATGACAGACACAACAGACTTGCCAAATTCTCATACATTTTCCCCAATAGATATTCCTGACAGAAATGATTCTTTAACAAACAATTTTACCATTCCAAGATTGAGACTATTATCTAGATATAATGACGTTTGTGATACGGATGACGACTGTAGCTCGTATGAAGGTTGCATTGAGCAATTTTGCGTTGATCTCTGTAGTGTTTTCCAACCTTGTTCAAAATGTTACGGTAAAAATCATAAGGCCTGGTGTTCATGCCCTCATGAGGTTTCCGGTCCATTTGTACTTTGCTCTGGGCAGACTGCGGAAGGTAATAATGACGATGACTTTTGGCAAACCTCTGCCTGCCAAAATTGTCTTTCTAATACCGAGAAAGGATAGCATGCCCTTTTTCTATTGCTATTGGATGAACAGCGAATAATTACCTCTATGCAAAATATTATGTGTTGCATGTCTTTAGAACAGTACAAATGTGAAATTATCAGAACATTTGTTTTAAACTTTCTCACATATTATTGTACGCGTACAAATGTAACATGGTGTCATTAGAAAACTTTAAATGACAAATTGCACGTGAAGCAAAACTTTCTCCAACTAATCAAACAAATCAATTTCTCAGTGTCTTTACTGCTAAAATAGAAAATACATAGAATTAGAGTATAAATAGATGCAAAACCTTTATTTAAACTATGAATGTGCAATAACCCAAGAATGTTATTGCTCCTAATATTAACGGCATGATATAAGAATTGGTTAACCAAAGAAATTAAAAAAACGTGAATGCTTCAGTTGTACTGTGGAAAATGTGTGAGTTTAACAAACCTCATGCAAAAAATAATAATTGCATGAACAACTCTGGATTGTTATAAAATTAAACCCGTTTACACATCTATTAAAACTAACCTCTTCAGCAATTACAGGTTTTAACAACAATTTCAAATCTAAAACTAACTGAAATGGGAAAATATTTATTTGTGACTAATATTTTACTTTTTGCGCTTAAAATTTTGTTATGGCAAAATTAATAATCAGCATGTCGCTGCTCAATTTAATGCAAATTTATTTATTTGTCTGCATGGCTTAATGAGTTTATGTATTTTTTCAGGGGAATGTCAGAATAATTTTGACTGCCCAAGAAATATGGCTTGCATTAAAGGACGTTGCGGCGATCCTTGTCAGATCAATAGCCCATGCAAGGATGGAGAAAAATGTAGTGTTGTAGATCACACACTGACTTGCGTTACAGGTAATGTAGCAATGTATAACAGCTAAATGACGCTAAATATTTTAAAATTTAATTAAAATTTGTAAATTTCAGATAGCAAAAACAACGTCTGCGACCCCACAAACCAAGCATGCACTGGAGGTAAGTCAAATCATTTTAATTTGTTTTCCCTCCCTTTATTACAAAATCATCAAGGAATCTTCGTTAATCTCATTGTTACGCCAATCTAATCATACAAAAAGACTGATCATGCTAGTCCAAGAAATTTTTTATAGGAACAAAAATATTCATAAATCATTTAATTTTTTAATCGGTATGAATGTGAGTGTGCATTTAAATAATGAAATTAATGAAATAATGTGCCATAACAAAAAACAAGATGACATCTACAAGTATAAACCACAGGGAAGCACGGATAACTTTTTTCTAAAAACGAATAAATACATTAACTAATGTCCACACAAATTAAAAAAACGCACCGGAATTAAGAAATATTAATAAAGCCCGTGCCAAATGGTCTTTGGAGTTTGCCGAGTCCTTTCTTCTGATGCGGATCTTCTACTAATCCTACACAAGAGAAGATGGGAAGGGACCAACACTGCCGATAATTAATATTTTACCCCACTTCAGCCGGATTTTTAACTCCACACTCACTAACCAAAAATCCAACAAATACTACAAAACAACAGGTTAATCCACAATTACAAAATACACAAAATACAATTTATTAATTAAATAATATCTTAATGAACAAGTAAGTTTCTTCCATAAAATACTTATACCCTTCACGTTTCTTTACATTTCATTCAGAAACCACCCCCACCTCACCAACTTTCCATACAAACCACATTACTCTTTTTAAAACCTTTAAAAATACTTTCTCTTCTGCACTTTCTACTTTATGAATACAAAAAATGCTTTTAAAAACTAATGCGGCATGTCAATTTTTAATTTTTACACGCAATCACGACACTCATGATGGAATGGAACCACACAAGTCAATTCTGTCCGAAAAGTTAAAAATCTAATTTTTTTACGACGGCTGGACTGCTCATACTTCTTTCTTGAGATATAATGAAAGTTGTATGGCTTCAACTCCAATCACGTATTTTTTCAACAGGAGTTTTTACATTTGTTGTAGTATTTAAATGAAATTTTGAGATATTCTTACAAAATAATTAATAACAGTTTTCTTCTCAAAAAATCAGCAAAATGGGACAGAATTGGACTGCGTGGTTCCATTGTCAAATTTATATGTCATGCACGTTTCTAAACACAAGTCTAACTTGATTGAATGTCAATTTACTAAAAAACTGCTTTTAAATTACGTAACTGCAAAACTAACACTAAAATAATTCATGATGTTTTGGGGCAGTCTGATACCAATGTTAAACGTTACTTTTGGTTAGTTTTTATTGCAATTTCAAATTTTAAGTAAAAAGAATGTCTTATTTTAGGCATGTTGCTCGTTGTCTGCAGATATTAATTATGAACTTTATTAGTTTTTGTCATTACTGATACGCATGTTGTAGTTGACAAGAGGAAATAAGAAAACCCTTTTCCAATATTCCTTTCACTTTTGTCTTGACTTTCCTTTTCTTCCATAAATAGAAATATAGCTTCACACGAATGGTAAAATAGATTCTAATATAAACTTTTGAAAAATAAAGGTTGTCGGACTGACTATGACTGCCAAATTGATGAAGCTTGTCACAACGGTTATTGCTTGCGACCTTGTGATGCACAACAGCCTTGCGGAACAAACGCGGTTTGTGAAAATTACGACCACAAAGCAATTTGCCGATGCCGAGATGGATTTGTTGGGGAGCCAACAAGAAACTGCGACAGACCTCCAACCCCAGGCGTGTGCCACTACAACGAGGACTGTCCTCCAAATAAATTTTGCGACAGGCTTAACCGTGTCTGCCTTTCGCCGTGTATGTCCGATAACTGTGGGAGAAACGCTGAATGTATTGTTGAAAATAGAGCAGCCAAATGCAAGTGCTTTGACGGGTTTGAAGGAAATCCTTATCTCTCATGTGACAGACGTAAGTTTATTTTTAAATGAACATAACTTTATTTGAAAAGAATTATTTCATCATTAAATTATTCACAGCAATGCCTGGATGTGGTAGCGATTATGATTGCCCTTCGCACTTGGCTTGCTACCAAAGAAAATGCGTGAGCCCATGCAACTGCGGCACCAACGCCATTTGTGAAGCTGAAAACCACCGAGCCTTGTGCAAATGTCCGCTCGGTCTGTACGGCGATCCCAGGAAAGGCTGCCAAGCTAGAACTGACGCCTGTTCTCCTTTCCCATGCGGAAAAGGGGCTAAATGCGAATCCACTACCAGAGGAGCCGTTTGCTCTTGTCCAAAGAAGACAACTGGAAATCCATTCTTAGAATGCTGTAAGAAAAATCTTTAAGCACATAATCTGTTAACAATGAGGTAAATAATTATTGAAATTATCCTTTAATTAGATCCGGATGGACCAACCTGCGAGAATAACAACTGTGGCCCAAATGCAGGTTGCAATGTTATCAGAGGACAACCCACTTGCTACTGCTTACCTGGCTACTCAGGCCAACCACCAAATTGTCAACGCACTGCTGATGCATGCTCTATGAACTCCTGCGGCCCTAACACACTTTGTCAACTAGAGCCAAACAATGTAGTAAGATGCACATGCCTGGAAGGCTACGTGGAATCGCATGACACGCTTCACGGATGCGTTAAAAAGAAAAACCCTTGCGAGCCCAATGTTTGCGGGCACGGAGCAGTTTGCGACACTACCAGAAATCCCGTTTGTTATTGTCCTGGCGGCTTATATGGTAACCCATATTCTAATTGTACTTCTCCGGGAGTTCAATTGTGCCGTCCCGGGCCCTGCTCACCGAACGCCGACTGCTTTATTCAAAACGGAAGGGAAACCTGCAAATGCAAGTATGGATTTGAAGGAAATCCCTACGAGGGCTGCCAGCCAGTTGTTGACCCTTGTGTCCCTTCACCCTGCAGTCAAAATACTGACTGTAGAAATAACAACGGAAGAGCAGTTTGTACTTGCAAACGTGGCTACAAAGGTCATCCTATCAGTCACCACGGGTGCCAACCAGATTGCGTTAAAAACGATGACTGTCCAAACACCAAAGCCTGTATTAACTACCAATGTGTGGGCGTTTGCTCATCCGCATGTGGTATCGACGCCGACTGCAAGCCACAAAATCATCGTCCGGTTTGCTACTGCCCTTACGGTTTGGAAGGTAATCCTTACGTTAGATGTATTCCAAGAAGGCAACCTGAACCAATTAAGAAAGAATTATGTCAGCCCAATCCGTGTGGGGCCAATGCCAACTGTAAAGTCTATGGTGGAAGGCCAGTTTGCACGTAAGAATGAACAAATTAATTATTTCAAATATTAAACATTTCTAACAATCGGTTTGATTATTTAGTTGCATTCAAGGATACAATGGTGACCCTCTCATTGGCTGTAGACCAGAATGTGTTACAAGCGTGGACTGTCCAACAACCAAAGAATGTAGGAATTTGAAATGCGTTGATGCCTGTGGGCCCCACATGTGTGGAGTAAATGCAGACTGCAGAGCTCAAAATCACAGGGCTGTTTGTACTTGTAAAAAATACCACACCGGAGACCCATACACAGAATGCCTTAAAGCAGTATATCCTCCACCGAAACCTCCAGTTTTCGTTGATCCTTGCGAGAAATGCGGTCCAAATTCAGAATGCAGAACAAGAAATGGAGAAGCAATTTGCTCTTGCATACCTGGCTACTTTGGCAACCCCTGCAGACCTGAGTGCATGAGTGACTCTGAATGCCCTTCGAACAAAGCTTGTATATCATTTAAATGTTCGAATCCATGTGGTAATGTTTGCGGCCTCAACGCCATTTGCAATGTTGTCCAACATCGACCAGTCTGCAGCTGTCCGCCATCAAGAGTTGGAGATCCATTTGTTAGCTGTGAAAGGAAGCCAGTTTCCAAACCTCCTGCCCCTGCACGGCCTTGTAATCCGTACCCCTGCGGCGACAACACAATTTGTGAAGAAAAGGGAAATGTGGCAGTTTGCAAATGCAAACCCAATTATTATGGTAACCCAGGAGTTGGATGTAGACCTGAATGCGTTCTCAACTCAGACTGTGCTCACAACAAAGCTTGCTTGGACTATAAATGTCGTGACGTTTGCGAGGGCGTATGCGGAATCAACGCTCAGTGCAATGTGCACAATCACGTGCCAATCTGTAAATGTCTTGCAGGGTTTGAAGGGGACCCATTCTCAATTTGTACCAAGTACGTTCCTCCAGAACCAACAGATTTATGTCAGCCTTCCCCGTGTGGGGCAAACAGTGAATGCAGATCTTTCTACGAACGAGCAGTTTGTTCTTGCGTTAAGGGATACGTCGGAGCTCCACCAAATTGCCGACCTGAATGCGTTGTTGACTCCGACTGTGCCCACGACAAAGCCTGTAGACAACAGAAATGTCAGTCTCCTTGTAGCGGCGCGTGTGGACAAAACGCCAAATGCAACGTTCGCTACCATTCCGCCATTTGTACTTGCTTACCAGGATTTAGAGGAGACCCAACAACGTTCTGCTCTAGAATACCCGAAGAGCCAGCTCCGCCAACTTACCTCCCTCCACCACGAGACGCATGCCAAGGAAATATTTGTGGACAAAACGCTGAATGCAAGAATCAAGGTGGAAGAGCTGTTTGCACTTGCTTGAAGGGATTCTTCGGTTCTCCTCCGTATTGCAAACCAGAGTGTACCGTTAGCGCTGAATGCATATTCTCCAGAGCTTGTATCCAGTTCAAATGTCAAGATCCTTGCCAACCATGTAAGAAAAGCTTAAAAACTTAATTAACTTACTATTTTTGTGAACAGGTCAGTTCCGTCCCATAGGTCAGTTTCTCCCAGGCTTATTCGTTTTTTATTGGTTTTTTAACAATTTAACATTAAAGCTTGCTATACCCTCATTTGCCAAACCCCTTAGAAAGTGTTTATATTGTTTTTTTGTAATTTTTACCTAATGGTTTGGCAGTCACGAATGAAGTAGAATAAAATTCCATTTTTCGAAAGCTTAATTTCCAATCTTGCTTTTAAATAGAGTAGTAAAGCGTTAGGAGATTTGTTGAGCTTTCTAATTAGTTTTATGTTGTTTAAAAAGGAAGCAAACAATAATGTTTCTAATGTGGCTAGTTGAAGCTCTTTCAATGCTACTTGAAGTCGCATTAATTAGCATTATCAGCAAATACATGAAATAATGTCAAAAATAGATTAGATAGTGAGTAGGGGGTAATTGGAGGGTGATTGGAGGGTAATTTGAGGGTGATTGGAGGAGTGATTGGAGGGTGATTGATATGATTAAGATCTAGATCCCGATGCAACAGAAACGAGGAAACAGCTAGTATTTTATAACTAGACTCCGGAAAAATATTTTTATGTTTTTCTGGTTAGAGATAGCATACGTTTTAGCAAAAAATGGGTCATTTAGGACCCAAAGTTATTTACATATTTTACATATTTTGGGTTTATAATTAAACATTTATATACATATTTTTAGAAACTATCTAGCGGAAATTGCATATTTTCACACATTTTTTCGCTGATTTTGAATTGAACAAAGTAGCTAATCTACAAAGTAAAGATCAATTTTGTGCATAATTAAGCAAAGCGTTACTTTAAAAACAGTTTGGAAGAAATTTGTCATAAAATTGCCCTACAAAACACAAAAAGTGGCTAAATTTTTATGTTTTATTTACATATTTATTCGCATACTTTGGCAATTTTATGCACATATTTACACACATATTTTCACCACTTTATTAACATATTCGTCCGGAGTCTATTTATAACATAAGTTTATAGCTATGGCATGTTATGTTACAGCAATGCAAAAATGTAGGAAAATTAGGAATTTCCCGTTAACAGTTAAAGTTTTGAATCGGTCTGTGTATATGTTATGCGATTGTGTAAATTATCGTCATAAGCAAAAAGAAGCAAAAGCAAGAAGCGATTTATTCATTCATTCATAATTGCATAATTACCGAAAAACAATATAAGCACTATCTAAAGGGTTTGGCAAATGTAGATATTGAAAGCTTTAATCTTAAATTATTATAAAATCCAACTTAATGAACGAACCTTCTGTTAATTTTTAATACATTTAAAATCAGAAGGGACGAAAAGGCCGTGGGACGAACTCACCTATGAGACGAACGGTCCACTGCCACTAGACTCACTATTTTCAATCAATAATTGCATTTTAATTATAATTTTATAGCACCCTGTGGAATTGACGCGACATGTCAAATCATCAATCACATTCCAATCTGCTCCTGCCCACACCCAGGCTTTTCTGGTGACCCTCTTGTGAGATGTCACAAAGTGGTGCCTCAACCAATTGTGAGGGACCCATGCTCAGAAATCTCTTGTGGATTGAACGCTCAATGCCGTGTCGTAAATGAACGGCCTATTTGCGAATGTGTATACCCCAACGAAGGAGACCCTTACATTGCTTGCAAAACAGAATGTCTTCGTCATGCTGATTGTCCTTCCAACCAAGCTTGCAGCAATTACAAATGCGTCGATCCATGCGCATCACTCTGCGGCAGAGGGGCTATTTGCACTGTCTACAATCACATTCCTGCTTGCTCTTGTGCTGAGGGGTATGTTGGGGATCCATTCCAGTACTGCAACCCAGAACCAAAGCAGAATACTTGTAAGTTTTTTAAAACATTCTATATTTCCTGAAACTGTTTCTACAGCAAAAATTAAATATTTTGCAGATCTTCCGCCACCAAAACCAGTTTGTCACCCAAACCCCTGTGGATTATACAGTCAGTGCCAAGAGGAGAATGGACGAGCAGTTTGCTCCTGCCTTGCAAATTACTACGGCTCCCCGCCACACTGTCGACCAGAATGTACTCTGAATTCCGATTGTCCACAGGATAAAAGTTGCTCGAACCAAAAATGCGTCAATCCCTGCCTTTCTCAGCCGTGTGCTCGGAATGCTCATTGTAAAGTACGTAACCATTCTCCCATCTGCAGCTGTCCACCTGATTTCACTGGAAATCCGTTTGTTCACTGCGAGGAAATAAGAAGGGAAATTGAGCCAATTCAGCCCACACAACCTTTCAACCCTTGTAAAAATTCTCCATGTGGACCATTTTCAGAATGCAGGGTTCTCGGAGATCAAGCTGTCTGCTCATGTCTCGCTGGTTACATCGGCAGCCCACCACACTGTAGACCAGAGTGTGTGGTTCATGCAGATTGTCCACATGACAAGGCATGTATAAGGGAGAAATGCCAAGACCCTTGCTTAAGTGTGTGCGGTTTCAACGCCAGATGCAAAGTTATCAATCATGGACCAATCTGTTTTTGCGAAGAAGGCTACGAGGGTGACCCTTTCTCAAGTTGTAGACAGCGTGTAATTGTCGAAGTTCCAAGAGATTTGTGTAATCCCTCTCCATGTGCAGCTAATGCTGAATGTACAGAAAGAAATGGAATCGCCTCCTGCAAATGCCACCCAGAGTATTTTGGGGATCCATACGTTTCCTGTAGGCCAGAATGTGTTCTCAACTCAGATTGCTCATCTGACAAAGCCTGCATCAATCAGAAATGCGTGAATCCTTGCTTAACTGGAGGAGCTTGTGGAGTTCATGCAGAGTGCTCAGTTTACAATCACATAATGACTTGCACCTGCCCAGTTGGATACACTGGACAACCTCTATCCGCTTGCTACCCAACTCCCAAAACTCCCCCCGCCCCAATCATAATAAATGTTTGTTCTCCTCATCCGTGTGGAGTCAACGGACAATGCAGGGAACAAAACGGAATACCAATTTGCTCTTGTAAAGCTGATTTCTTTGGAACCCCGCCAAACTGCAAACCAGAATGCGTTATCAGTTCAGAATGTCCTCTGGATAAGGCTTGTGTTAACTTGAGATGCGTAGACCCTTGTTTGAACAGCCCCTGCAGTGCTACTGCAGTATGTCGAGTACTTAATCACTCTCCAATCTGCTCCTGCAAAACTGGCTTTCAAGGGGATCCATTTTCGCACTGTGAACCCATTCCAGCCAGAATCGAGGAACCGAAAAACGTCTGTGTTCCAACTCCATGCGGGCCATTTTCAGAATGTAGAAACATTAACGGAAATGCTGCCTGCTCCTGTCTCACTAATTACATCGGAGCGCCACCAAACTGCAGACCAGAATGCTTTATCGATCCTGACTGTCCAACTGATAAGGCTTGCATTGGTCAACGCTGTGAATCTCCTTGTCGTGGCTCGTGCGGATTCAATGCAGAGTGCAGAGTAATTATTCACAAACCACAATGCTACTGTCTGACTGGCTTTACGGGAGACCCATTCCAATCTTGCTCCCCAATTGCACCGGAACCACCAAGACAAATTGAAGAGGAAGTTCCGCCTTGCAAAAAAGCGAACTGTGGTCCGAATTCAGAATGTCTGGAGAAAAACGGAGCTGCGGCTTGTGTATGCCTGCCAGAATACCAAGGCGACCCATGGTCCCCTTCAGGTTGTCGCCCAGAATGTGTAACAAATCCAGATTGTCCCAATAACAAAGCCTGCATGAGAAACAAATGTAAAAACCCTTGCCCTGGCGTTTGCAGTTACAATGCACACTGTGATGTTTACAATCACGTCCCAGTTTGCACTTGTGATGACGGCTACGAAGGTAATCCATTTAACGGGTGTCACCAGAAACAAATTGCTCCTCCAACTTATCTACCACCTGCTAGAGATGCATGTCAGCCAAACCCGTGTGGTTTGTACAGTCAGTGCAAGCTTCAAAATGGACTCGCCGTTTGCTCCTGTAAAGAGGGTTATATCGGCTCACCACCAAACTGCCGACCAGAGTGCGTTGTCAGCTCAGAATGCCCCTTGGACAAAGCTTGTCAGCAACAAAAATGTACTTCGCCTTGCCAGCCTGGCCCGTGCTCTCCCACCGCCATTTGCAAAGTCAACAATCACTCTCCAATCTGCACTTGTCCACCCAATCACGTTGGTGACCCCTTTTCAAGCTGTGTCCTTAGAGTTGAACCACCACCGGAACCAGCTGACCCTTGTAATCCTTCAAATTGCGGGGCGTACTCCATATGTAAAAGAATCAATGACCAAGCTGCATGTTCTTGTCTGGAAGGTTATGTTGGAAGACCTCCAAACTGTAGGCCGGAATGCACAATTGACTCTGATTGCCCCAGCGACCGCGCTTGTCAAGCAGAAAAATGCACTGAGGTTTGTATTAGTGCTTGTGGCTCCAACACAAACTGCAGAGCTGTCTCTCACCGGCCACAATGTCACTGTATTCCTGGCTACGAAGGCGACCCGTACGTTGCATGCTTCCTTAAACCTGAGCCTCCAAGACAACTTCCTCCACCAGAAAGATTAAACCCATGTGAAAATTCACCATGTGGTGTCAATGCAGAATGCCGTGTGAGGAATGGTGCTGGGGCCTGTATTTGCCTTCCCGAGTACTTTGGAGACCCTTACGTAGAATGCAGACCAGAATGCATTTATAACGCAGATTGCCCCCTTGACAAAGCTTGCGTGAATACAAAATGTGTAGCCGTATGTAGTGGCGTATGCGGACCCAATGCAGAGTGTCATGTTCGCAATCACCACCCAAACTGTCAATGTCTACCTGGCTACACTGGTCAACCCCTGCAGGGTTGCCAGCTCATTAGGATTGAACCCCCAAGACCAACACAACCAGCAAATCCATGCCAAGGAAATGTTTGTGGTATGTACAGTCAATGCAGAAACAACAACGGCGTAGCCCTTTGCTCTTGCCTTGCAAACTACGTTGGACATCCTCCAAACTGCAGGCCAGAATGTGTTACTAGCTCTGAATGTTCTTTGGATAAAGCTTGTTTAAATCTTCGTTGTAAAAATCCCTGTGAGCAACAAGTCCCATGTGCCCCATCTGCTGAGTGCCGTGTAGTAAACCACAGCCCACTTTGCAGTTGCCCTCAAGGCTACATTGGAGATCCTTTCACAAGCTGTCAACCACAACCAAGACAACCTGAACCAATAAGAGCTGTATGTGAAATCGATACTTGCGGGCCGAACAGTGAATGTAGAGTAATTAATGACCAGGCTGCTTGCTCATGCAAAGCTAACTATCATGGAAGACCTCCAAACTGCAGACCTGAATGCGCCATCAATGAGGACTGTCCCCACGACAAAGCTTGCATCATGAATCGCTGTGAGTCGCCCTGTAACGGCGCGTGTTCGTACAACGCTGAATGTAAAGCTTGGAATCATCAAGCACAATGCTACTGTCTGGAAGGATACACGGGCGACCCATTCAGTGGGTGCCACTTAATACCTGAACCACCCCCAGAGCCAGTGAAAGTGGAAATTCTAAATGTTTGTAATCCATCTCCATGTTCATCCAATGCAATTTGCACAGAACGAGACGGAGCCGGATCATGCAGGTTAGTATTTTTAGTTTTAATTATTACAAAAAGCAGCATGCAAAAGAAATCAAAGCTTAAAGAGTTTGAAGAGTTTAATTAAAAAAGAAGAAGAAAGAATTTTATTTGGTATCTTTAAGCAAAAATTGAAGAGTTAGAAAAGCTCCCCCAAATCCAATGTATAAAATTTTAATAAAAATTGTTTGCATAAATCTGAAAAAGCATTAAAGGTCGGCTGTAAAAACGGTTATTCCTCTTCCTTGAATTTATGCTGGATCCCAGCTTCCTGTAACAACTGAAACGCATCAATTTTGTGTTGGCTAAAATTGTATTTCTCTGCAGTGTTTGGAAGCTTCCAAGCTTGCAAATTCTTTCCATTTTCGGAGAAAATAACGGTTGCAATAGCGTCTGGAACTCCAACATCCTTTAATTTTGTAATGCTAGTTTTTTTATCCCTAAGTAATTGCATGTATTAAAAAAGCATTAAAATCATAGTAAAGCAAGCAAAACATTTAAATAATGAAATCTAACATAATTGGAAAGTGAAGCGCATAAATTTTGCCGTTATTTCGTGCAAATTCTCTAATGTGCTCCTCAAGCTGCTTCCGCACGGAAGAATTAACTTCAGCCGTCATTGGGAGTATGTTGCTGTAGTAATAGGTTGCAAAGATTTCATAATCTTCGCAATAGTTTCCCGCAGCAGCTAAATGAGACCGATGGTATCCAGACTTTTCGTAGGAATAACGGTTTGGTTGATTTTGACGCCCGATTTGAGGGTCTGACTGAAAATCTCGAACATCTAGTTGCTCATACCGTACATTTCCGGTAACGATTTCAAATACCATTTTTGGTATTAATAAATCCACATTCCAGACTGAAAAAAATGATGCATTTTGCGAACAAATTTCCGATTCGCTTATTGCAAAAAAGTCTTGAAACTGCAAAAACGCATATTTTATTATTTAATTACGCTTTTTTAGTTATTTATGCATTTAAATATTACTTACCTTTGCCTTCAAATGAGCTGCAGCCTGGAAAACCTGGTCCTTGGGATCTTTGAGCCTCTGCTGATAATTGTCTAACTTATCAGCTACTCCAAATATAGTTGTTACGCCCCGCCTCAAATCTCGAGCTTGCCGGGCTTCGAGCTTAGCTCTTTTCATATCTGCAAGTAATACAAAAATTAGTTGAATTTGTAGTAGAAGTAACAAGAAAGCATAAATTTTACCTTGAATTTCCTCCTCCGTGACCGGCAGCATCTTGAACGATTTGTTTCCTTTGTGATGTTTTTTACAATGTTGTAACCCTGCTGCTTCATTTGCGCAAATTGCATCACACAAGGAGCATTTAACGGGGTCAGTGTGAATCTTCATATGGAATCTAATCCCAGTGAAAGACACCTCCAATTTGCAAATTGGGCATCTATTTTTAATATGTAGATGAACATCTCTGTAGTGGTGACGAAGACGATTAAAAATTGTCCCATTGCATTTCAAGCACTTTCCCTTCCCACTTTTTATTTGGTGCAATTGGAAGTCACCCTCCTTTGGAATGTCCTCGAATTCAAACGTTTTTTGCGTGCTCTTATGGTTTTCTATATGCACTAAAACAAAATGACGGCGTAATTTCGTAATATCGAATTTGCAAATGTCACACCATCCTTTCTTTGTCGCAAGGTCTTTTGCCAGGACATTTCCATCCTTTGGAATGAGTCTTAATCCTCCTGGTCTCGGCATTTTATCTAAAATAAAAACTAACTAAACGCTTCCGCCTTCTGCTCACCTCTGTGCTTATACCCGACCTTTTAAAACTCAAAAACACTTAAATACTATTAAAATTAAGCTGAATAATCGATGCAATTAAATATAAACCATGAAATCGTTAAAAAACACTATTTTCTCATATTGCCCCTATAATGAAAATATTAAAAAGTGTAAGACTTACCTGAGTTGGCTTAAATTAACGGTTTCCTTCCTTAAAATCCGTTTACTCCTCTCCAAATCTGTTAATCACTACTCAACTGACTATTTAAAATCTGTCCTCTTTAAACTCCTCAAAAATTCAGTCTTCACTAACTCTGGTCACTTTAATTTGCAGCACTGTACTCCACTTTAAATCTGTTTATTTAATTTGTCCTGCTCAAATATTATTCTTTTAACCAGCTCTGGTCACTTTAAGTTAAAATATTCACTAAAATTAAGTAATCTTTGCTCTCACAAATCTTTTTCACTGATGTTTATATAATTAACACTTTAGTCTTCAGTTTTCACACGACAATTTCAAAATTAAAAGCGTTACTCCGTCCTTTTAGTCCTCTTCAAAATTTTACTCTCACTCTGAAATAAAAACTTTACTTATCACTTCAAATGTCACAAATTTTAAATCAAAACACAAAAAAAAACTATGCAAAAATTCAATTGTATGTTCTTTAAATAGTTTCAAGGTTTAAAATATTAAAAGCTCACTTTCCCCTATTCCCCCAATGTAAAAGTTCAAACTAAATGTTTCGCGCTTGTCTCGCGATAAGCTTAATGCTGTTCCTCTTTTTCCCTTCTCCCTTCTTCTTTGCTACGCTTATCACTCGCACATTTACACACACAGTTTTATTTACACGTTGATTTCTTTTTTCCACAAACACTCATTTAAAAACACTTAAAACCATTAATAATTTAATTATTCATTAGTTCTGGTTAATTTGTTGAGTTTCCCACGATTTTTAATTATCAAATGACATTAAACTTTTTAATTACATTTGAGGTGAAAGCACGCCTTTATTTTTATTGGTAAATATGCAATTGCATTATTACATTCAATATGAAAAATAGTACAGCCCTTTCTTTGTCTCTGTCCATTCAAAATTCCCGCTGAAATTTTTAAAATTAAAGTTGGTTCAATGCATCTTCTAGTTTTAAAGTTAGTCATACTTCAAATGCTAAAAAGTGCTTGTTAAAAACACAGGATACAGTGCATTGGGAGAATATGTAAAATCACCTGTTTCTTAAACACAATTTTTAATTTTTGAAATTATTTATTTATTTTTCAGATGCATTGAAGGGTACTTTGGTGACCCTTACAACGGTTGTCGACCAGAATGTGTGGTTAATCAAGACTGCCCCGTTAGCAAAGCTTGCGTCAGAAATAAATGTGTCAACCCCTGCAGCAATGTCTGCGGTTTCAATGCCAGGTGCAGCGTTTTAAATCATGTTCCAACCTGTAACTGTGAACCTGGATTCATTGGAGACCCTTTCCAAGGATGCAGACAAGCCCCACCACCTCCTCCACCAGAAAGAAAACCGGTTAAGAAAGCTAATTGTTTTCCAACGCCCTGTGGCCCGTTCAGTAATTGCAAAGACGTCAACGACGTTGCAATTTGCAGTTGTCAGCCAGGTTACATCGGTTCTCCACCAAACTGCAGACCTGAATGTGTCACCAGCTGGGACTGTCCATTGGATAAGGCTTGCCTACGTCAAAAATGCGAAAACCCGTGCTCAAATGGTCCCTGTTCAAGTGGTGCTCTTTGCAAAGTTCATAACCATAGTCCACTTTGCAGCTGTCCACCTGATTTTACCGGAAACCCGTTTACCGGCTGTACGAAGATATTAAAGATTGAAGGCCCCCCACCAGACGCCTGTTCACAGAGTATTTGTGGCCCGTACGCACTTTGCAAATCGATCAACGGGCAGGCAGTTTGCACTTGTCAGCAGGGCTACATTGGCTCACCTCCATCCTGCAGACCGGAATGTTTTATCAACCCCGATTGTCCTTTGGACAAGGCTTGTATTAGAGAGAAATGCGAAAACCCCTGTGGAGGAGTTTGCTCTTACAATGCTCAATGCAGAGTCAACAATCACAATCCTCAATGTTACTGTCTCGAAGGCTTTACTGGGGATCCATTCTCAGGGTGTCACCCCATTCCACCCCCGCCACCACAGGTCATAAAAGAGGAATTTTCACCATGTTCTGTTTCGCCCTGTGGAGCAAATGCAGTTTGTAAAGAAAGGGGAGGAGCAGGCGCTTGCACTTGCATTGAAGACTACCAGGGGGATCCTTATACGGGATGTAGACCTGAATGCGTTCTGAACACTGACTGTCCATCTAACAAAGCCTGTATCCGGAATAAGTGCGAAACCCCATGTAGGGGGATTTGTGGGAGAAATGCAGACTGTCACGTTAGAAACCACATTGCAAACTGCGAATGCTACACTGGTTATATTGGAGACCCTTTCAGAGGTTGTCACCAGCCTCCTCCTCCACCTCCGCAACGACAACCTGAAGCTCCACGCGACCCTTGTGGTAATCGTCCGTGCGGTCCACACGCTACGTGCAGAAACTCAAACGGTATTGCTCTTTGCTCTTGTAACGAAGGCTACATTGGTTCCCCACCAAACTGCAGACCTGAATGTGTTTCCAGCTCAGAATGTCCTCTTGACAAGACATGTATCCAACAAAAGTGCAAGTCGCCTTGTCCTGGACCATGCTCTTCTTCCGCCCAGTGCAGAGTTGTTAATCATTCACCAATCTGCTCCTGTCCTAATGATTTAATTGGGGATCCATTCGTGAGATGCAGCCCTAGACCACCAGAAATTAAGGAAACGCCAACAAATTTATGTGTACCCAACCCATGTGGAGCCTTTGCAGAATGTAAAGTTCTAAACAACGTCGCTGCATGCTCATGTAGTGCTGGTTACATCGGCTCCCCTCCAAATTGCAGACCTGAATGTGTAATGAACGAGGAGTGCCCAAGTCACCTCGCCTGTATCCAACAAAAATGTAAAAACCCATGTGAATCGTCATGTGGTCGAAATGCCGAGTGCAGAGTTTTAAATCATAATCCGCAATGCTATTGCCTGCCAGGCTTTAGAGGAGACCCGTTCTTTGAGTGTCAGCCCATTCCTCCAGAACCACCTGCGCCAGTTCGAGAAGAAATCAACCCCTGTTATCCTGTTAATCCTTGTGGAGACAACGCTCAATGTAAAGATCAGAATGGAGTTGGATCTTGCACTTGCTTGCCAGAATATTTTGGGGATCCATACACAGGTTGTAGACCTGAGTGCGTATTGAATCAAGACTGTCCAAATGATAAGCAATGTCTTAGGAATAAATGTGCCCCGGTATGTGTTGGTGTCTGCGGAAGCAATGCCCAATGTACTGCTTCAAATCACATTGCAAACTGTCAGTGCCTCCCAGGCTTCCAGGGCGATCCCTTCCAGTACTGTACAAGAATTCCAGAAAGGATTGAACCCAGACCAACTCAGCCTACAGATCCGTGCTATCCACACAGCCCATGCGGACCTAACAGTCACTGCAAAAATCAAAACGGTGTTGCCATCTGCTCTTGCCTTGCTGAGTATATTGGAAGCCCACCAAACTGTCGACCAGAATGTGTGTCCAGCTCCGAATGCTCACAGGACAAAGTTTGTCAGAATTTTAAATGCGTAAACCCATGCCCTACCCCCTGTGCGCCAAGCGCCCAATGCAGAGTTGTCAATCACTCCCCAATTTGCTCTTGTCCGCCGGACCAAACCGGGGATCCATTTTACTCTTGCAGTCCTGTTGTCAAAGTTGAAGAAAGGCCTTCAGACCCTTGTAATGGAAATGTATGCGGAAGCAATGCCGAATGTAGAGCAATTAATGACCAAGCCGCTTGTTCGTGCCGTCCAGGATTTATTGGAAGCCCACCTTCGTGCAGACCAGAGTGTGTTGTTCATGCTGAATGTCCAAGCAATTTGGCTTGCCTAAATACAAAGTGTACTTCTCCATGTGGAGGAATATGCGGATTTAGCGCTACTTGTGAAGTCTACAATCACGTTCCGCAATGTAAATGCGACCCTGGTTTCACCGGAGACCCCTACAGAGGGTGTGAGCAAGTAAGAGCAGAACCTCCTCCGCCACCAATTCAAGAAATAACTGATCCTTGTGCTTTTTCGCCGTGTGGAATCAATGCGCGGTGCTCTGTTCGAAACGGAGCGGGAGCTTGCACTTGTATCGAAGACTATCAAGGAGATCCATACAGCGGGTGCCGTCCTGAATGCGTTCTTAACACCGACTGTCCTTCTGACAAAGCTTGTCTTCAGAATAAATGTCAAAACCCTTGTAGAAGCATTTGCGGTATAAACGCTGTCTGTTCCGTCAGAAACCACATTCCAATCTGCGAATGTCTACCTGGATACACTGGACAAGCTTTCTCTGGCTGTCACAGAATACCGCCTCCCATTCCACAAAGAGAATTTCCTCAACCTCCTCGTGACCCCTGTTCTCCTCCAACACCTTGCGGGCCATATTCCAACTGCAAAAACACAAATGGCGTCGCAATTTGTTCTTGCCAAGCTGGTTATATTGGAGCACCACCCAGCTGCCGCCCAGAGTGCCTTACCAACTCTGAATGTCCACGGGACAAAGCTTGCTCTCAACAGAAATGTGTCAATCCATGTGAAAACAACCCTTGTGCAAGATCTGCCGTTTGCAGAGTTCTGAATCACTCACCAATCTGTTCCTGTCCTCAAGGATATGAAGGGGATCCATTTTATAGTTGCACTGTCATCGTCACCAAAGTTGAACCTCCTCCGAGGACAGATTTTTGTGTTCCCTCTCCATGCGGAAATTTTGCAGACTGTAGAGTTATCAACGAACAAGCTTCATGTTCATGCCGAGCGGGTTATATCGGAAGTCCTCCAAATTGTCGACCAGAATGCGTCGTTGATTCAGACTGCCGCACCGACCAAACTTGTCAGCAGGAGAAATGTCGTCCAGCCTGTGATGGCATTTGTGGAGTAAACGCCGAATGCAGAGCCTTGAATCACCGTGCTCAATGTTTCTGTTTCTCCGGATATGAAGGAAATCCCTACGTTGAATGTAGGCATATAGCACCGCCTCCGAGGGTTGAAGTTAGTTCGCCTTGTATGAATAATCCATGTGGGAGCAATGCAGTGTGTAAAGAAAGAAATGGAGCAGGTGCTTGTCAATGTCTGCCAGAGTACTTTGGGGATCCTTACACGGGGTGCAAACCAGAATGTACAGTAAATCAAGACTGTTCCAGAGACAAAGCTTGCAGCAATCACAAATGTGTAAATCCGTGCTTAAGTGGAATTTGTGGACACAATGCAGAATGTACAGTATTTAACCATCATCCAAACTGTAACTGCATTCCCGGCCACACTGGTGATCCATTCCGAGCTTGTCACCCAATTCCTCCTCCACCTCCAGAGCCTCAAAGAGTAACTGACGTGTGTCAGCCGTCCCCGTGCGGGAATAATGCTGACTGTAGGAATCATAACGGAGTAGCTATCTGTTCTTGTCGAGCAAATTACATTGGAGCTCCACCAAACTGCAGACCTGAATGTGTTGTCAACTCAGACTGTGCTTTGACAAAGAGATGTCAGCAGCAGAAATGTGTAGAGGCTTGTACCCCAAACCCTTGCTCCCACAATGCCCACTGCAAAGCAATTAATCACAGTCCAATTTGTAGCTGTGACCAGGGCTTCAGAGGAGATCCATTTGTCGGCTGCGAAAGAGAAGTAGTAATTGAACAACCGAAAAGCGACCCTTGTAGAAGTGGCGAATGCGGACCTCATTCAATATGCAGAGTGATTGGATCAACTGGGGCTTGTTCTTGTGAAGAAGGTTACATTGGAAGACCTCCAAACTGCAGACCGGAATGTATTCATAACGAAGAATGTCCTTCAGATAAGGCTTGCAGAAACCAACGATGTATGAACCCTTGTGGATCATGCGGAGTCAATGCGGAATGCAGAGTTGTTAATCACAACGCTTTGTGTGAATGCTTCCCTGGTTACACAGGATCCCCAGCAAGTGCCTGTTATTTAGTTGAGAGATCAACTTTGCCGCCACCAACTGAAAGACCTTTATCGCCGTGTGAAATCGATCCCTGTGGAATCAATGCTGTTTGCAGAGTTCAAAATGGAGCCGGATCATGCTCATGTAAGCAGGGCTTTTTCGGTGATCCTTATCATGAATGCAGATTAGAATGCGAGGAGAACTCCCACTGCGATTTAACCAAGGCCTGCATAGCCTACAAATGCCAGAACCCTTGTTCTGGAAGTTGCGGTTTGTACGCCGAGTGCAGTGTCCAGAATCACATTCCAGTTTGCAAGTGCCCGCCTGGCTACACTGGAAACGCCTTCACTCAATGTCATCCCATCCCTCCAGAGCCACCTAAGCAAGTTGTCAGACAAAACCCATGTTTTCCGTCTCAGTGTGGTCCGTACAGCAACTGTCAAGAAAGAAATGAGCAAGCAATCTGCAGCTGTCAGGCTGGTTACATTGGTCAGCCTCCAAACTGCAGACCAGAATGTGTGGTCAGCTCGGAATGCCCAATCGACAAGGCCTGTGTCAGACAGAAATGTGTAAACCCCTGCACGAATGTGTGTGGCAGAGGGGCAGTTTGTCGCGTCATCAATCACAGTCCTCTTTGTTCGTGTCCAACTGGATTCAGAGGAGATCCTTTCTCTTATTGCAGTCCCGAGCCACCCCCACAACCACAAAGGGAAGAACCAAAAAATCCCTGCCATCCTAACGTCTGTGGAGAAAATTCAGACGCCAGAGTTGTTGGAGATCGCTGCAGTTGCAGCTGCCGCGCAGGATTCATTGGCTCCCCACCAAACTGCAGACATGAGTGCGTTACCAGCTCGGAATGCTCCAGTCATTTGGCTTGCGTAAATTTCAAATGTACGTCTCCATGCGCAGGCAGCTGTGGTAGCAACGCAGAGTGCAATGTCATCAATCACGTACCTGTCTGCACCTGTATCAGCGGTTATACCGGAAACCCATTCTCGTATTGTTACCCAACACCTACGGAACCTCCAAGAACGGAAATTTCAGACCCTTGTGTTCCATCACCCTGTTCTACCAATGCAGTCTGCAAAGAAAGAAATGGAGCTGGAGCTTGTCAGTGCCTGCCAGAGTTCTTTGGGGATCCATACACTGGTTGTCGCCCAGAGTGCGTTACAAACACGGAATGTTCCAGAGACAAATCCTGTCAAAATCAGAAATGCGTAGATAGCTGTAGCTTATCACCCTGTGGAGTCAATGCTGAATGTCATGTTTACAATCACGCTCCGACTTGTACTTGTCTGCCTGGTTACACCGGAGACCCATTTTATCTATGCAGAAAGGAACAACCTCCACCAACTTATCTGCCTCCACCCAGGACTCCACAAAACCCATGCCAAATTTCACCATGTGGTCCGTACAGTCAATGCCACCCTTCAGGAGAACAAGCTGTCTGTTCTTGCCTTCCAACTTACATCGGCTCCCCACCATCTTGTAGACCAGAGTGTCTTGTCAACTCAGAGTGCCCTCTGAACAAAGCATGTGTTCAACAAAAATGTACCAACCCTTGCATTGGAGTTTGCGGGTATTCTGCCCGCTGTGACGTTAGAAACCATTCTCCAATCTGCTCATGTCCGCCAGATCACACTGGAGACCCCTTCCAGGGTTGTTATCCCAACCCGCCTCCTCCACCAGAGATCAAAGAAACTCCACGACCGGTTGATCCATGTATTTTAGCCGCATGTGGAGCGAACTCTCGTTGCGAGAATATTGGGGAACAAGCCCGCTGCTATTGTCTTGAAGGATACATAGGCTCACCTCCAAACTGCAGACATGAGTGTGTTCAGAATTCTGATTGTCCCACAACTCAAGCGTGTAGTCAGTTCAAGTGCAGAGATGTCTGCGTACCTGGAGTTTGCGCCCCAACAGCTCAATGCCAGGCGGCTAATCACGCAGCAATTTGCTCTTGCCCAGAAAGAACTACTGGAGATCCGTTCTACAGTTGTCACCCAATTCCTCCACCTCCAGAAAGGCGCGACCCGTGTAATCCTTCGCCTTGCGGGCAAGGAGCTTTCTGCAAAAACGTCAACGATGTTGGATCTTGCCAGTGCATTGAAATGTATTTTGGAGATCCTTACGTCGGATGCAGACCTGAATGTACCAATGACTACGACTGTCCCAGTAACAAAGCCTGTAAGCAAAACAAATGTGAAGACCCTTGCCGAGGGCTATGCACTTTCAACGCTCAATGTGAGGTGCGTCAGCATGTGCCCAACTGCGTTTGCCTCCCAGGCTACGAAGGGAATCCATTCACGGGATGTCATCGTAGACCAGAACCTCCTCCACAACCTGAAAGAAAACGCGACCCTTGTGAAAATAACGTTTGTGGACCATTTAGTCAAAGTCGAGTCGTCGGAGATACTTGCCAGTGCTCTTGTAGCCCCAATTATTTCGGTCAACCGCCAAACTGTCGCCCTGAATGTACCATTAATTCAGAGTGTCCTTTGGACAAAGCCTGCCAACAGCAAAAATGTGTCAACCCTTGTGCTCAACAACCCTGCGCAGTCAATGCCGAGTGCAGAGTGCGAAACCACTCCCCAATCTGCTCTTGTCCAAGTGGAATGGAAGGCGATCCATTTATAAGATGTTACCCAATTGTCAAGGAAGTTGTAAAGGAGCCGGAGCGAGATCCTTGTCGAAGTGCGCACTGTGGAGATAACGCTATATGTACAAGAATTGGAGATCGAGCTTCCTGCAGCTGCTTGCCAAATTATCACGGCGCTCCACCGTTCTGCAGAGCTGAGTGCGTTGTCGACTCGGACTGTGCAAGCCACCTTGCTTGTAGAAACATGAAATGTGTACAAGTTTGCCAAGGAGCTTGTGGAGTGAACGCAGAATGCACAGCGATTAACCATGCACCCATTTGTCGCTGTATTGCCAACTACATTGGAAATCCGCTTAGCTATTGTCACCAACCACCACCGGAAGTTAAAGAAGAACCGAGAAATCCGTGTAACCCAACTCCCTGCGGTTCTGCAGCAGAATGCACAGAACGAAACGGAGTTGGTTCTTGCAAATGTATTCCAGAACATTTTGGAGACCCTTATGTTGCTTGCAGACCGGAGTGTACAGTTAATCAGGATTGCGACAGGACCAAGGCTTGTATTCAACAGAAATGCAAAAACCCGTGCAGTTCTAACGTCTGTGGAATCAATGCAAAATGTGAGGTTCAAAACCATTTCCCACTGTGCACCTGTCCACCTGGCTATATTGGAAATGCCTTCATTGAATGTCGGCCAAGACCACCAGAACCAGCTCCGACGCCAACGCCGATTCGAAGAGCGCCTTGTGAAACTGCAAACTGTGGGCCTTACAGTCAGTGCAGAAGTCATAACGATCAAGCAGTCTGTTCTTGCCTCCAAGGATATATCGGAAGTCCGCCAAATTGCAGACCAGAGTGTGTTATCAACTCTGACTGTCCTCTTGACAAGGCTTGTAGAAACCTTAAATGCGAGGGCGTGTGTGAAGGAGCTTGTGGATTTTACGCTGATTGTAAAGCGGTCAATCATCAGGCCTTCTGTAGTTGCCCTGCTGGATTCCAAGGAGACCCGTTCTCGTCTTGCCACAGAATCCCTCCACCTCCTCCAGAGATTGAAAGGGAGATTCCAAGAGACCCATGTCTTTCAGTGAATTGTGGAGCCAACGCGGACTCTACAGTTGTTGGGGACACTTGTCAATGCAGCTGCAGATCAGGTTACTTTGGCTCACCTCCAAACTGCAGACCAGAGTGCACTACCAATTCAGAATGTCCAAGTCATCTTGCATGCATCCGCCAAAAATGTACGCCGCCTTGTGACGGCTCATGTGGAGTGAATGCTTTGTGCACTGTTGTAAATCACGCTCCAGTTTGCACCTGTTTGGCTGGCTACATCGGAAATGCTTTCACCTACTGTTATGAAGAGCCCAAGAGACAACCAGAGATAATAGACCCATGTTCGCCCGCTCCATGCGGGAGCAATGCAGTTTGCACAAACAGAAATGGAGTCGGAAGCTGTAAATGTTTGCCAGAATATTTCGGAGACCCGTATGCCGGTTGTAGACCTGAATGTGTTACAAACGCGGAATGTCCCAGCCACTTGGCTTGTCGCAGAATGAAATGTGAAAAGGTTTGCGAGGGTGTTTGTGGAATCAACGCCGACTGTCGGGTTGTAAACCACGTTCCAAATTGCGTCTGCTTTGAAGGTTATGAAGGAAATCCTTACGCGGCTTGTAGACTTCCTCCACCACCTCCACCTTCAACAACACCACGTCCACTTCGACAACCAGTTTGTCAGCCTAACCCCTGTGGGGCAAACAGCGAATGTAGAGACCTTAATGGAGTGGCTTCTTGTCACTGCCTCCCAACATTTATCGGCTATCCACCAAACTGCAGACCAGAATGTACAGTGAACAGCGACTGTCCTTTAACTCAAGCTTGTAGAAACCAGAAATGTGTCGATCCTTGTCCAGCTTGTGGAGAGAACGCAGAGTGCCGAGCAATTAGTCACAGTGCCATTTGCTCATGTACTTCTGGTTACACTGGAGATCCATTCATCAGATGCAGTAAAATTCCTCCTCCCCCACCACCTCCTCCAGTTCCAGAACGAGTAATAAACCCCTGTGCTGGGGACGTCTGTGGACCGAATGCAAACTGCAAAGTTAATGGAAACTACCACATTTGCTCTTGTAACCCAGGCTATATCGGCTCTCCACCACACTGCCGACCAGAATGTATTTCACACGATGAATGCTCCAGCGTGCATGCCTGTATCCAGAACAAATGCTCTAACCCTTGTTTAGGCGCATGCTCATTTAATGCTGAATGCCGTGTTATCAATCACGTTCCAATCTGCACTTGCATTGCCAACTATGAAGGTGACCCGTTCCGTGGTTGCTCGAGAATAATAGTAAAGGAGACTCCTCCACCACGAGATCCTTGTCCAGTGTGTGGCTCGAATGCTCATTGTGAAAGATCTGGAGACTCTGGCTATTGCAAATGTAACGATGAATACTTTGGTGACCCTTATGTGGGATGTAAACCGGAATGTGTTTTGAATGCGGATTGCCCCTCTCACAAAGCTTGCAGAAATTACAAATGCACAGATCCATGCTTAAACACTTGTGGGCAACACGCCACTTGCAGAGTGCAGAACCACTCACCAATTTGCACGTGTGACGAAGGTTACATTGGAGATCCATTTGTTCTGTGTAGGCTGAAACCAAGAACGCCACCACCACGGGTTTTGGCCTGCCAGCCTGACCCCTGTGGTCCAAATAGTCAATGCAGAGATATCTCGGGAGTTGCAAGCTGTAGTTGCCTCCCAACCTATATCGGATCCCCGCCAAACTGCCGACCAGAATGTACGCACAATTCAGACTGTCCTTTGGATCGTGCTTGTCAAAATCAAAAATGTTATTCACCTTGCATTTCTGCATGCGGATTCCGCGCACAATGTCGTGTGGTCAATCACAGCCCAATTTGTGTTTGCGAGAGTGGCTACACTGGAGATCCATTCAGCGGATGTAGGCTCATTCCTCCACCTCCCCCAGTTCGGGAACCACCGCCTCCAAGAGATGCTTGTCGTGAAACGGACTGTGGACCAAACGCCCTTTGCAGAAATGTTAACGATCGAGCTCACTGTGAATGTCTCCAGGGCTTCTTTGGGTCGCCACCGTATTGCAGACCAGAGTGTGTCACCAATTCCGAATGTCCTTCTCATTTGGCTTGCATTGGGAACAAGTGCAAAGACCCATGTCCCGGAAGCTGCTCTCCAACGGCTCAGTGCACCGTTGTGAATCACTCTCCCATCTGCAGTTGTCCCCCAGGATTAGTAGGGGATGGTTTCTCATACTGTAGAGCTCCTCCTCCGCCTCCAGTTAAGCAAAATCCATGCCAGCCCGGGCCCTGTGGTGATGGGGCAATTTGTACTGAACGTGGAGATTCCGCGTCTTGCTCATGTCCACCAAATTACTTGGGAGACCCTTACGTCAGATGCAGACCTGTCTGCATTGTTAATTCCGACTGTCCCAGCGACCGTTTCTGCTTCCAACAAATCAGATGCGATGTTGTTTGCCCAGGTCCTTGTGGTGTAAACGCTCAGTGCCTTGCTGTAAACCACCGAGCAAACTGCGAGTGTTTCCCAGGTTTCACTGGAAACCCATTCTCACACTGTAGCAGAATCGTTGTTAACATTCCAACTGAACCTGCCAAGCCAGAACCGCCAAGAATTGTTTGTGGATCTAACGCCCTGACAACAACAGACGCCAACGGCCAAGTTGTATGTAAATGTCCACCAGAATACAGAGGAGATCCGTACGTTTCATGCAGACCAGAGTGTGTAACAGACGATGAATGCGATAGAGACAAGGCCTGCGTGAGAAACAAATGCGTCAACCCCTGCACTGGAGGCTTATGCGGTTATCGAGCTTTGTGTGAGGTGCGTAATCACCGTGCCATCTGCACTTGCCCTCCAGGCTTCACAGGAAATCCATTCTCTTACTGTTCCGAAGTACGAACACCTCCACCAACTCCAGAACCAATTATCGACGCTTGTATTAGGCAACCTTGCGGGATAAACGCAATTTGCACATCTCGACCTGGCTCCAGACACGCCACATGCTCTTGTCCTCCTCATCTCCAGTTTGGCTCGCCTTACACAGAATGTAAGCCAGAATGCGTTCTCAATGCCGATTGTCCAAACCATTTGGCTTGCGTAGCTCAACGCTGCACGGACCCATGCCCGAATACATGCGGCATCAACGCCTTGTGCCGCGCAGTGAATCACGCACCTCAATGCTACTGTCCATCCGGAATGGAAGGGGATGCTAGGCTCAGATGCAGAGTCAGAGAGCCTCCAAAACCACGTCCAGAATGCGAAGTGGATTCAGAATGTCCCAATGACAAACAATGTCTTAGAAATAAATGTCAAAACCCTTGCCTCCACACAATCTGCGCTCCAAACGCGGAATGCCGACCAATCAATCATCGTGCAGTTTGCAGTTGCAGAGAAGACGAAACTGGAGATCCTTACCGACGCTGTTACCCACTGGGCTGCAGAAGCGATTCCGAATGTGCTTACGATCAAGCTTGTATAAACAAGGATTGTGTAAATCCTTGTATCTATGATAAGTGCGGGACGAACGCCGAGTGCAGAGCTACAAATCACAGGGCTCAATGCTACTGCCCAGAAAGATTTTATGGAAACCCAAGAATACGCTGTGAAAGACCTCAGTGCGTATCAGATGAAGAATGTCCTTACTACTTGGCTTGTATCAATGAAAAATGCGCGGACCCTTGCAAATGTGCACCGGAAGCGAAATGCAATGTCTTTAACCACCGACCAACTTGTGAATGCCCGCCTGGAACTTCTGGAAACCCTGCAGTGCGTTGCACACAAATCGTTGTCCAAGAAGTTAAATACGAATGCAAAGTGGATGGAGATTGTCCCAGCAAATTGGCTTGTATTGAGCATCATTGTAGGAACCCTTGTTTGTATGGAAATCCTTGTGGAATCAACGCCGTCTGCTCTGTGCAGGATACCTTGCCAAATCGATTAATGACATGTCAGTGTCTACCTGGCTACGTTGGAAATGCAAGAGTGGAGTGTAAACTTCGTAAGTTTTGTTTTGAACAGAGCCGTAATTACAAATTTACTTATTTTATTCATTCACAATTTAATAACAAAAGTTTTAAGAATTTTTTCAGGAACCTTAATAACGGTTATGGCACACATTCATACTAATGATCAGTTTTTTTAAATGACAGCGTGACATTTGAGATTAACCAACTAGTTGCATATTTTACAAAAACTTTAAATAAAATTATTTTTCACGTTCAGAACAAACCCCAGCTCCAGGTTGTACCAGTGACGGGGACTGCGGTCCTCGTGAAGCTTGCAGAAGAAGACAGTGTGTCAATCCTTGCAGAGTGGCTAATCCTTGTGCTCAAAACGCTGAATGTGAAGTGATCAGTCACACAGCGCANGCAGACGAAGACAGTGTGTCAATCCTTGCAGAGTGGCTAATCCTTGTGCTCAAAACGCTGAATGTGAAGTGATCAGTCACACAGCGCAGTGTAGGTGTCCTCCTGGCCTGTTCGGTGATCCATACAGGAGTTGTTATCCAAGTAAGATTTTTATGAAATTATTACGCGAAAGTTTCAGTGCTTAATTTTTAACACATTTAGCCGCGCTATAATAAATTTAACAAGCTTAAAAATAATAATAATTATGTAGCAACGCCTCGACCTGGACGACAATGTGTGGCGGATGTTGACTGTAATAATATCAATGCATGTTTGGAAAGTCAATGTCAAAATCCTTGCTTTGCTGCTAACCCTTGCCCTGACACTACAATTTGCAAACCTTTCGAACATAAACCATTCTGCTGTCCTAAATCTAATAAAGATAACGAAGAGGTTGAATGCTATTCAGGTACATTTATTAATAACGTAACAACACTCACATATCCCAACAGAAAACAGACCCAGTTTGCTTTGTATTATGCTTTTGAAATAGTAGAGAGTAATTATAAAATTTAAACGTTTTGAGTTTGAGTTAATTAAACCTTATCATTTTAATTAGGCGAGAAACCTCAGTGCACTGTTCACAGTGATTGTCTGACAACTCAGGCTTGCGTCACTCAAGTGTGTAGAGATCCATGTGCAGTTAACAATCCTTGTGGAACAAACGCTGTTTGCAGAGCTAGCAACCACCGACCTCTTTGTATTTGTCCTCAGGGATGGGCCGGTAACCCTCAAGTTCGTTGCTACAAACGTAAGTGATAATTTTTAATTAAAAGTAAATAAATATTTCAAACAATCACTTATCAACTTTTGTTTTGTTTATAGCCGAATGTACAACCGATTCGGAATGTCCACAAGATCGGCAATGTCTCAGTGAAAAATGCGTGGATCCTTGTGCATACGGAACAGTTTGCGCTCCTTCAGCTCGCTGCAGAGCAGTTGCTCACCGAAGCCAATGTTATTGTCCACCAGGCACCCAAGGAAATCCTTTGGAATCTTGCGTCACCGTCGGTTGTCAATCTAACGATGACTGCGCTCAAGACGAAAGGTGTGATGCGGTGAATCGTGTTTGTCGCCAAGTCTGTACTCCCGGAGTTTGCGCAATTGATGCCTTCTGTGAAGGAAGAAATCACGTTCCAGTTTGTCAATGTAATGTTGGAATGATTGGAGATCCATACGTGAGATGTAGAAAGGAACCAGTTATAGCCCCACCAAGCAGGGAATGTGAAGAAGATGCCAATTGCAGGAGTCACTTGACTTGTGTCAATGGAAATTGTGTTGATCCTTGTTCCATCGGTTCTCCTTGCAGTCCATCTCAAGAATGTCGTGTCCTTGATACTTCCCCCTTCCGCTCTGTAGCTTGTCAATGTCCACCTGACACGTACTTCACTTCTAGCGGAGTTTGCGTTAAAATCGAAGCTACTCCACCGGGTTGTAGATCAGATGGAGAATGTCAGTTGAGTGAAAGATGTACTCAAGGAAAATGCGTAGATGCTTGTCTCCTGGAAGCGTGTGGATTGAATGCTCTTTGTAAATCGGTTAACCATCAAGGAATCTGTAGCTGTCCACCTGGATTCCAAGGAAATCCAAGAGTTGAATGCAGTCGTAAGTTCAAACTTATTTATATTCTTACCTAATAAACGGTAGTAAAATCATTATTCATTTAATAATTATAGCTGCAATAATTTGTACATCATAAATACTGAGAAACTATACATATTTCTAATTTTGACTCCAATTTCTATTAAAATGGCTTCTTTCTCCGTTTTAGGAAACTTTGCCAATTTGCAAAACTAGTAAAGTAGTCTTAATCTGTTTGTCTCTACTGTCAAAATGACATGCATATGTGCAAATTTATTCCAACAAAAATTTTACCACATTGCGGTTTGAATTTTTTTAACCGTCAACTGTAACGGGGACACCGTTAGATCGTTATTGCTGAAAAACAATATTTTTTTGGCAATTTACTATTTGTATCTGCTTGCCAAAGTTCATTGCAATCTGTTAAGGCGTTTTTGAGTTAGGGGACGTAATTAATTGATGTCACTCAAAAATGGTCGATATTTTGACCTCATGTCATTTTTTCGTCACTGCAGTCTAGGACCCCCATCCCCTCATGTCATGTCACTAATATTGACAAATATATTTCAAATTTGTTTACTAAAGTTAGTTATTTTAATTACGCAGTCAAATTTCAACTTTTGTTCATTTAAAAGTACTTTCTCCTTCAAAATATGTTTATTAATTGCCAAACCTATACTAGGATCACTGCGTTCAGCTAATGTACAACAAATATATACGTATGCTTAAAATTTTGTTTTAACTTTGCAGAACCAAGAGTTCCAATCCAAGTTGAGTGCACGAGAGACTTTGAGTGCCCATCGGATCAGGCCTGTGTCAACCAAGCTTGTGTCAACCCCTGTGCTCTTGAGAAATGTGGAAGAAGTGCGGTGTGCCATGTCAACAACCACACGCCAATTTGCAGATGTCCACATGGACAAGAAGGGGATCCAAGAGTGGAATGTGTCTTCCCATCACCACGTAAGCATTTACTTTTATTTGTTTTTGTCGCTTTTTCAATTACGGCGCTTCATAGTTAATCGTAAATCCTCATCGACAATTTTAGCTCCTCTGACCGTTGGCTGCACTGCCAATTCAGAGTGTCCAACTGACAAAGCCTGTTTGAACCGAGCTTGCGTTGACCCCTGCGACTGCGGTCCAAACGCGCAGTGCAGAGTTGTCAATCACTACGGTATTTGTCAGTGTCCAGAAGGGTATTCCGGAAATCCAAATGTGGGATGCTACCAATGTAAGCGCGTTAATAAAAAAGTCTTTTTGCACTCTTACCCACACACTAACACTCATACAAAGTTCGCTTGCGCTGATTAATTGTACTAATTTTTATACAATCGCCTGCTAACGCGCTTCCCGCTAATCCAATGAATCATGAAAAGGTTGTAAAAATTGCATAAAATGTTTTGCAGTGGGCTGCTCAAGCGATAATGAATGCGCTGACGATCAAGTCTGTCAAAATAGGCAGTGTATAGTAGCCTGCCGTCACAGTAACCCTTGTGCACTGAACGCCAATTGTATATCGCAATCCCACCGCGCAAGATGCGAGTGTCCACCTGGAACAGAAGGCGACCCCTTCGTGAGGTGTGAACCAGAAGGGTGCAGAGTTCACACGGATTGTGCTTATAACCGCGTTTGTACAGCTCGTAAATGCGTAGACCCCTGTGTACATGAAAACCTTTGCGCTCCCAACGCTCTCTGTATTCCAACAAACCACGCTGCCGTTTGTCGCTGTCCAGATCATCTCCCTGTTGGAAATCCAAATTCGTACTGCGAGAAACCTAAATTGGAAGTGCCTCCACCGGAATGCGTTCACGATTACGAGTGCGCCAGGGACTTGGCTTGTATTTCTGAAAAGTGTGTGAATCCATGCAGAGAGATTCATCCTTGTGATAATAGTGCCATTTGTAGAGTAATTAATTCCGTGCCAGTCAGAACGATGATGTGTGTTTGTCCCGATAACTGGGCTCCGGACCAGGCCGGTGTTTGCCGACCTATCCAAGTTAAGCAACCCAGCCCCGGCTGCACCTCTGACAGTGAGTGTCCATCCACGGAAGCCTGTGTGAATGGTATTTGTCGGGATCCATGTGACTGTGGAAGGAATGCTCAATGCTTTGTTCAGAACCATCGTGCAGTCTGTACTTGTAAAGAAGGACATCAAGGAAATGCAAATATTGCTTGTTATCCAGGTATGACTTTGTATATAAAAACAATTTTCTCTTCTTTTCTTTCTGTTATGTAATATTATTCATCTTTTTAAATATAGTCGGGTGCCGCTCAGATTCAGAATGTGATTTGGACAAGTCTTGTATTAACGGAGAATGCGTCAACCCATGTCTATTAGATCAGACTTGTGGCTCCAATGCAGAATGTTTTGTGCCTAATCATCGTGCAGAATGTAAATGCAGACCGGGCTTCAGTGGAGATGCTTACCAAGCTTGTTACGTGATTGGTTGCCGTGCAGACTCTGACTGTCCTGCGGACAAGGCTTGTATAAATTCAGATTGTCAATATCCTTGCAGAAACCGTAACCCTTGCGCACCCACAAACTCCATTTGCTTCAATGAAAACCACCAAGCTGTATGTAAATGCGAGCCAGGCTTCATTGGTCACCCGTACTTTTCATGTGATCAAGAACCTAAACCTGAATGCGTTGTGGACAGCGATTGTCCGTCCCAACTGGCTTGTATCGATGATAAATGTCAAAACCCTTGTAGGGAAATCAGACCATGTACCTCTCCCGCTGTTTGTCGCGTTATTGACTCTGCTCCAGTTAGAACGATGATTTGCGAGTGTCCTGATGGTTATGTTGGTGGAAGGGATGCAACTTGCAGACCTGTCAAGCCCTTACAACCTAGAGGATGCAGGAACGATTCGGAGTGTGCGTCTGAACTTGCTTGCTTCAATGGAATATGCAGGAATCCTTGTCAATGTGGCCCCAATGCTGAGTGCAAGATCCACAATCATCATCCAGTGTGCAGCTGCATTGAAGGCTATGATGGAAACCCTGATTATGGATGTCGAGCAGGTAGAGAAAAGGCCCCATTTTGTCTTTTGCAGGTTCCCTTTGTAAAATAATCATTTTAATTACCAAAAACCCATTGATTTTTTAGTTGGCTGTCGCGCTGATAGTGAATGCCCAACCACTCATGCCTGCGTCAACAGAAACTGCGAACCTGTTTGCGCTCCAAACCCACTTCCACCTTGCGGTGTGGGTGCAAATTGCCACGGAATAGCTCACCAAGCCATTTGCCAATGCCCAGTTGGAACGAGAGGGGATCCGTTCACTTCTTGTATCACAATTGGTTGCACAACGCATGATGAATGTCCGAGTGACAAGGCTTGTATAAACGGGCGTTGTGAAAGCCCTTGCGCTGATAACCAAATTTGTGGTCCGCCGTCAGAATGTAGAGTATTTAATCACAATGTTGATTGCGCTTGTCCTCCAGGATTTGTTGGTAGCCGAGGCACCAACTGCCGAAAGGGTACATATTTAAGATACTTTGTATATAAAAAAATCTTTGCCTTTCTGTAAAATATGCGTGAAAATCTTGAATCCCCTTTTTAGTTAAAATTGGTTGTGAAAGCGATGGAGAGTGTCCTTCACAACTTGCGTGTATCAATGGTCAATGCAAAAACCCATGCGTGGAAGGAAAGCCGTGCGGTATCAATGCAAAATGTACAGTGCTTGACACGCTCCCTGTTCGAACAATGATTTGCGAGTGTTTGCCTGGCTATCGCGGAAACGCTGCTGTGCAATGCGAACTGCGTAAGAGTGAATTAAAGACCTCAACTAACCCCCAAAACAACGGCGTTTTTATTGCGCAATTAATTAACTAGCACGTTGCACTAACTAAGTTTTTATTTGGGCAAGTATAAAATGTATTTTTGGGGTATTTTGCAGCATTGAAATGTCCGACTGAAAGAGGATATGTTTTGGATGAAAGTGGAAACTGCGTGTGCCCGCCAGGCCATGGAGTAGATCAAGACGAGAACTGCTTGCCTTGCCCAACCGAGAAAGGTTTCAGACTGAATGAGAACGGCAGGTGCATTTGTGCCACAGACAGGAACTTTATTCTGGACTCTCAAGGCAACTGCGTTTGTCCTGAAGGCCAAGGATATGAAATTAGAAATGGTATTTGCCAACCGCTCGTCCCCACTGGTTGTCTTTCAGACTCGGACTGTCCGCTGGATAGATTCTGTTACGCTACAAACGGCACTTGTGTAAATCCTTGTGATTTGAAAGTTTGCGGTACAAACGCCAACTGTAGCCCGCTGAACCACCAAGCCGTGTGCATTTGTCCAGAGGGGTATCCTCCAAGCCCAAGCGCGGAAGTGTATTGTGGAAGAAGTACGGGAACGAAACTTTTTTTTAACATTGTCAAAGTTTGAATTTATTAATTATCGAGTTCTATATGCTTTTTAGATCCGGAGGACTTGCGTACTGATTTCCCTCAACCTGATATGGTCGTCAATTGTTTGGCGGATGGTGTCCAAGTGGACGTGTACATTCCACAGTCGAATCATTCCGATTTCAACGGATTACTGTACGTCAAGGGTCATTCCAAGGATCCCAACTGTAGAAAGTCTGTGCAATATTTTTCTGGTCCTGTGGATTTCAAAGTGAAGTTTGGAACTTGTGGACTGATGCATGTTGATGTAAGCGTAATAATTTTTATTCTATAAAAACAATTTTAAAACAATGTTTCAAAAATGGTTTGTTTGCTTTTTCAGGGAGAAGCTGGGTTCATCCTGGTCATCCAGAAACATCCCAAATTAGTAACATTCAACGCTCAAGCCTACCACATAAAATGCGTGTACATGACCGGAGAGAAAACAATCACTCTTGGCTTCAACGTATCCATGTTAACAACCGCCGGAACAATCGCCAACACTGGACCTCCACCAACTTGCGTAATGAGAATAGTAGCCGCAAGCGGAGACGACATTAACTCTGCAGAGATTGGAGAATCGTTAATGCTCAGGGTTGAAGTTCAGCCTTCTTCCATTTACGGAGGCTTTGCAAGGCAGTGCGTGGCAAAGACGATGGAAGGTGATGGAGAGAATGAGTACCTTGTCACGGATGATAACGGCTGCGCCACAGACCCGTCTATCTTTGGGGAGTGGGAGATAGAGCCGGAGTCTTCAACTCTGTTGGCACATTTTAATGCATTCAAGTTCCCCAGCAGTAGCAGTATTAAATTCCAGTGCAACGTTCGTGTCTGTTTTGGACGTTGTCAACCAGTAAGTATTCAATTGCATTCAGGATTATTTTTATCAGAATTGAATTGTAAAATTTATTAAACTCCTCAGGTCAACTGCAGAGGACAGAATGCATTTGGAAGGAGAAAGCGTCAAGTATTTGATGATGCGGACTCCAGCCTCTCATCTCAACTCGCAGCGTATGAAGGACAGTTACGCGAGGAGGTCACAGTTCAATCTAACCCAATCCTGGCGCTGGAACGCCGAGAGGATCGTCTATTAAATCCAACAGAAGGTGGGTTTTCTTAATTATGCAAGTGTATTTATTAAGATGGAAATTAATCATCATTTTATTTAATTGCAGCCCCGCAAATACAAAAAGAAGAAGTATGCGTGTCAATGGTGGGCTTCATCATATCACTAATAATTACCGCACTCCTAGCACTAGTAGCGGTAGCAGTAGCCGTGTCGTGTTGGCTGCTAGCGTATAGAAGAAGACCGAAATCGGAGGGACCACTACCCCACCCTCCAGAATTTCCCAATCCTTTATTTACAACACAAGAGCCTCTAGCGGAGCCTTCGCCGGATTATTTGTCGTAGTAGTTAAGTTTTAAATAAGTAATAAAAAATAAGATCTGGCAAAGATGCAAACTGAAAACAATTCCTACGATAGCTTCGTTATTGCTCTTTTTGTTAAGTTGTTTTTGTAATATGTTTGTAAAAAGTACATTAGGATTAATAATATTTAACCTACTTATGATTAAGAATTGAGAAAAAGTCTGTCAGTGACAGATGAACAGGGACGATTGTTAATTAATCAATAGTAATCAGTGAATTGGTGGCTAAAAACTCAAGTCGTTAATTTTACAATTTTTTTTATCCTGGGACATTTCTTTTTTGGGTCCCTGAACAAAAATAATTTAACTGTCGTAACAAATTTAAGCTAAAAAGTCAACCACTACTGATACCTGCCAAAGTGCCTCAGCTTTGGAGAATTTTTTTACCAAGTTTAAGTATTTTTACTTTTATTAACGGGGTTTTTTGTTAAAAACGAAAATTAATAATTAAAAAAACGATACAAACTAGTCTATGCGGTAAAAGAAATGTTTAGTTAGGCCACACTACCAATAGTATTTAAGTTTATTATTTAACGATTTTTTATACCAAAATATGTCATATATTTGATGATATTTGCTTTAAGAAGACACAACAAAATGTAATTATTCGCCATATAAAAATAATGTAATGACGTTTAAGTGAACCTCTCGACATTTGTAAATAAATTGTACTTTTTAAATGTTTTAAACAATTCTGACTAGGATCTCTGACGTGTGATTCACTTTTTTAATGGAGGATAATAACTGACTGACAATTTTAATTTAAGGGGTGATTTTTTTGGACGAAACTGTCAAGACATTTCTACTAATATTGTGTTTCAAATACGTCCTTTAATAGTTATACGTTTTTTATCTAATTATTTTGTAATTTAACTAACCTGTTTAAATATTTTTTTGTTGTTTCGTATTAACGTTGTTTGTTAAATTATATGTAAAGAAAAACACTCCAGTTTTTTGTTAACAGTATTTAATACCGTTTTTTATTAATGTTTTATTAATATAAGTGATATGAAAATGAATTTTTTTGTACATTTAATTCTACAATGAAGAATTATTATAAAAGGCATATTCTTCAAAGACAAATGAATAAAATTCTTCGTTCCTGAAAATAAACGAGAAGATGGTTTTTCTTTATTTACGTAATCATACAATCCAGAAATGTCAAAAGTGACCTAGAAAGTGCATGAATGGTGTATCCTACACGTTTGAGCTGAAAATGTGAGAAATCCTGCGTCAAAATAGAAAAATCATAATAAAATAAACGGGTTTAACACGGGGGAATAATAGAATTAGGGACGCTACAAGGGTAGAAAAGAAGCGTAGAAATGAGTGCAAAAGCAAACTATTAGACCATTTCTGAATGGTGATTATCTATGCACATTATATTCGTTAAAAATTTCTTTGTCACCTGATGTGTTTGCAATTCAAATATTTTCCCAAATGAAAGTTAATAATTATCATCCTTATTGTTTTTCATACACTTCTCGTAAATCATTTGTAATTTATTACATTGATTGTGCACATGAGTTTTACCAAACATATTTGTTTTATATTTAACTGAATAGTTAAAACGAAACTTTTTTCAGGTGAGAACGGAATGTTCTGGTGGCCAATTCAGCAGCCATTATTATGTGGATATATTCTTTTTGTAATAAAAAATAAAATCGTATATGGGATCACATCATGCAATTATTTTCATTATATTGCAACCAGTCACGTCACTCGACACGGTTATCAACTAAGGAGATATGGTAAGTTAGCTTCAGAGCGAGATAACCCTTTGGCGGCTCTCATTCTAAACTCGACTCTCTCTCAAACTTTAAAATATTTCTCTTTTTAATATTTAAAATTCAATGACAATTCAATCGATGTAGCAGAGTGCCCCCAAAAAATTGTGAATTTTTATTACATAATCTTACAAAATGTCCATCTCGTAGACGAAATGATTGCTGTAATTTTTTCCATTGTAGTTTTATATTCATAATTATACGTAATCATGTGAGACTAAAATCATCATTATCTTAATAAAAAGTGTTTTTTTTTTCTATAATAGTCAAAAAGAGCTTCTGTGTGATGAAAACTCGAAGGTGGTTTTTCATTTTTTCTTCTTTTCTCATTAGATCCGCATGATCCCCAGATTTATTATAATTTTGTTGTCGGCGACAGCGTCAGGAAAACTTATTTTATAAAAATTATAGTTTTACAACAATGAAATCCTTTGTTAAAATATCCAGTCTGTGTCACAATCATCTCTGTCTGTTTTACTGGAACTGAGTTTGTGGCAATTTAAGCAAAAATAAAAAAACTAATCAGGTACCGAAATTATTCACACCTTCTCCATCAAAGTTTTAAAAAAACTCTCAATGTGGTTCCTCATGTTTTTATTCGTCATGATTTACTGTATTTATTTTGTCTTCTCAAAAAGTAATTTACTCAAGGAATCTCAAGTAAATTACGTAATATTAAAAATTACAATATTGTATTAGACCTTGGCCTATATCCCAGTGCTGTTGTTTATTACTTCATTTGGAAATCTCACGCATGACAAATCTCTAAAATTATTACAATTGTGTCATTTTGCCCCATTTTCACTTTCACTATGGCTGAGTTATAAAAATCGAAATAATATTTTGGAGCTGTTCAAGCAAATAATAATTTTATAAAAATACCTCCACGTTAAAAAACAGACTCAAGGATGTCTCTTACTTTGAGTTACGTAAAATCCACAAAAGAGTATGAGGGAGCGGAGAGGGTTTGAAGCTTATCTATCACGCTAACATGCATATCTCCTTGTTTGATATCCGTATCAATTTTGACATGACTTGCCTCCTGCTCCTGTTCTTTACTTTGTAAAAATATATTTCCCATTATTATCCTGTTTTTATCATCCCTTTCATTCTCTGTTTTCATTGTGAAATCGAAACTCGTTTTTAATGATAAAGAAAGCGACTAAAAAAGTGGTTTGACGAGAGTCTACAAAAACTTAATTGATCTTGGGAAACCAACCCTTAAAGACCATTCTTTCGCATTGCCCCGTAATAAATATTTTTGCTTTTATAACGACCAATTTAACGACGCGGAGCATTTATTTGTCAACATAAAGGAGAAATAGAGCTTTGTATTAGAAGCTATATGTACTCGTACTCATGTTATAATGGGCATAGAGAATCAGCATGCAGAAATGCTTTAATGGACTCCTTTTGCACTCATTTATTCGCCTAGTAGTCTTTTTAATCTCCTTGAAATCTTCATTCTTCTCCTTTTTTATGTAATCAGCTTCATCCAAAAACATATTCCTATCACCTAATCTTGATGTTGTTTTTTTAAAGATGATACTTCCATATGTGCCCGTTTTGCCTTGTCATTTGACGTGATGCAGCTCTACATGGTTGAATATTACAATTTTTATGGGGTTTCACTTGCACTTTGTTGAATTCTAAAATCTTGGCACTCGCTTCAGGAAGATATGGTAAAAGAAAACGTACAGTAACCCCGTAACCAAATTTATTTAATTAAAGGAAGATCCTGAAACAGAAAATATGTCACTCTAAAAAAAGCGACGATCAAAACGGGATAGCCTGAACCCTGGTTTCTGATATAAAATATACGATTGAGCCTTGCCGGGCTCATTACGTCCCGAGGAATTCTACACACTTCTTTAATTACCACTACAATGTTGTAAAATGCATTGATCGTCGGCATTTTTACAAGAATATTTTTTTAACAGCGGTATCATCACCAGTAGGAAGAGGAAGTTAATAAATTCAATTAAATTCTTTATTCTTCCCCGGTTTTAAATTCTGCTGGGACCAAACTTGATGCAAATGTGACGGGGTGGCTGTTGTGTGTAAATGATTACACATGCATTATTAATGACAGTTTTTTTAATTCGTTATAAAATACACACACGGTTTCAAGTTACTTGGAAAACCCCTTGTTCCGTCTTTTGTCGGCAGCATTACAATACTTAAGCAGAGCTCTGCAAAATATTAAAAATGTTTTACATTAAATATTCATATCTTTGTTGATTTAGTAAATCAAAGTCAAACTCTGCTAGAGTTTGACTAAATACTTTGTGAATGAGTAGATTTTTAAACATTTTGCTGATAACACTGAAAATACTTCCTCGTCTGTTTTGAACGTTTACGAGCGTTTTGAGGGTGGGAACGAAATCATAAGATGATTTTTAAGCTGTATGTGTGTGGCATTGCAGAGAATTGAACATGAGGAGGAAAATAAAAATGTTAGAATTTTAGGTTTTATGCCGTTCTGCGCTGTTAAATTTGCGACAGGATCGGTAGAAATAAATTGTGAAGGTTGTCATGAAACAGTTAAAACAAAAATTCAAGGAGAAAGTTTAAAGTTAATTAATTAAACAAGGTGTAAATTTATTTTAACCGTTAAAATAATGTTTAAAACTGGTATTCTTTATGAGTTGAAATACGGAGAAAAATTATCTGAAAATGAATAATGTTCCCTCACATAAAAAATGAGAAATTGGAAGCTGAAACAGGCCAGGCAGCTGCCGTTGGTGGTCTCAACGATTCACTGACTTTGTGTGTGTGAGCTTTCTTTGTTTTGTTCAATAATTTCAAAAAACGATTCTTTTTCATAGGGTGGTATAGTTTGAAGCATATTTCTAAACATATGGGCGGTGACATGTGTTTTGACGTTTTCAATTAGCCGTCTCATTTCCGATCCTTGAACATGATCGGGTTTTATGTTTTCTCTAGAAATTAGTACAATTTTTCAACTCTGGTATAATTACTACAAAGTATGAACATTGAGGGGATATTTTTTAAAAAATGTCACTTGTAAAACTGCAATTGACTTTGTCTTGGCCAATTTAGTTTTGCCACGTTTCATAAAAATTACAAGAAAATGTCAAAGTACAAGTTTTGAACCGAGGTCAACACTAATTTTCTTTCATTACGAATTTCAAGTAATTTTCAAAATTTATCTTATCTTTGCAATTATCCACGGACTTTAGACTTTTTGGCTTGACCTGTAAAGAGTTTATTTAGCTCATTCCACAGTGTGTATCCTACGGTATATTTTACTTTGTTTCGTTCTTGCTCAGTGATCATGACAATATCCTTCTGTGAAGAGGGTAATAATAGTATTGCTTTTTAAATAAAAAATGCTCAAACCAAGTAAAAAAGGTATTGTTTTTAAAAAAGAAGGTTTCGTAGGTAAACTTTGCTATAGCGAACACTGTAGAAAAATAATATGATGAATTCTGTCAGAATAAATCATACCCTTTTACATGCTATCAAAACCATTTTTTGCAGAGAACGTAGATTTTTGAGAAAAATGTGGCGAATGAGACGTCGACAAAAAAGGAGGAGTGTTTTTTGTGATGAGAGATTAATGCTTTCGCTATGGTTTGATAGTTAATATTAAAAGCTTCCTGTGCAAAAAAAAGCCATGAGACCTTGCCAAACCTCTCATTTCACACCTCACTCAACCGTAACCTGCCCTTCTCTTTATTCACACTCATTATTTTGTACTTTTCATATTGATACAACTTTTCAAATCTTTTCCTTGCTATTTCAAGTGTGTCCACGTGAGAAGTTGAAAAAATGTCCACGTATGATCTCAAAATGAAGATTATCAGAAGCATGGATGCGTGTTCTTTTGTGTAAAAATACCTTTTCATACGTCTCCATTAAAAAAGGGATTTTTTAAAAAGGAGGAGGGCACTCGACCATATTAACAACGGAATAGCCAATTGTTTGCGCTTTATTATTTGAAATTATCAAGGTTTACTGTGGGGTAGCCATATTTTTGCGAAATTTGTAGTTTTAAATTGAAAATATTTGTTTAAATTTCAGTTTGATTCCATTTACGATAGATTTTTAGATAAAGTATTATTATTATTATGACATGCTGTAAGGATATTGATAGTTTTAAAAAAGGAAACAGAAAGGATATAAAAAAGGATGCAAAGTATTCGACACGCCTGACAACCTCTTTGGGATTATTTTCTCTCGTCTCTTTTTCATTCAGACTATAAATACAAAAGGACTATGAAATAACAATGAAAAAACATTTTCAAACATTTCCCATCCATTCAACCAGCAACGTTTTTTATAACCTCGTAATGATCATCCTCGTCGTCAACTGCTTTTTCATCAAGTATTCAAACTGTATGCAGGTGAGATGGTGTTATGAAATGCTTTTTATTAAGTTTGGGGTAATGCAATATCAACATAAAAATAAATGTGGTATTGTAAATAACTTTGTTTATTCATGCGCTTTGTATATAATATTGAGTACAGTATTTGTTTTCGCAGTGTCATCTTCATATCGCTTTCTATTTTTAACTATTTTATACAATGTAACAATTTATTTATAAGTGTGCATTACAGAGAAAGAAGTCACAAAAACTAAAAATATTCTAAAATTATAATTATCTTTAAAGGCTTTGTAAGGATTGTGACTTTTTTACATAAATACTATTTACATGTGATTAAAGAACCCGATTGAGTTTTCCAGTTCTTTACAATCTTTAAATTGCTTACTCACCCTGTCAAATAGGCTTTGCTATAGTTGTTTAACTGAATTATTACGATTTTCCACCCGTAAACATTTTCACACCGTGGTTTGTTTCTAATATAAATAAGGCGAACTATATTAAAATTAATTAGATCAACACCTACAAATTATTAAAGCGTTCTATAAATCTTAAAGAGATCAACTGCAACCCTTTGTCTAAAAACAGTCATACTTGAAAAAGAAATAAAGCTGTGAAGTTTGACTTGAAGAAATAAAATGTCTGACCCTAAAATAAATCTATTCACAACACGATTCTAAGTAAAGCATTCATGCATCTAAAAATATTTACAAGATGTACAAGTTTATGCTTAATATTTATATTTGAGTGGTTGTATCATTATATCTAAACGTAATTAGTTCTTAAATTTTTACTACTCGTAATTACCAACCATAGTACGGTTGATGTCTGGGTGGAACCGGTCCCATTAGCCCTGGAGTAGGATAGTAGGCAGTTGTAAGAGAGCTAGCTACTCCAGACCGGCTACTGAGAGCTCCCCAGTGCTCGTCTTGAATCCCGTGACTCTGGCTTGGAACCCCATATCCACTTAAAGCTGTAGGTGGAGACGCTCCATTGCTCATCTGTTTCCAAAAAAAATAGAGTTCAATTAGGCTATTGTTCATTAAATCGTGATCTAGTTTAAAAATAGACAAAAATCGTTATTCATCTTTTGAAAGTAACTGAAAGGGAAGTTTTTTGTCTTTTTGTCTCCTTTTTGGAAAACTTTTGCTGATTTTATTTCTTACAAATGAGCTAATTATCTTTATTTTTTGCACTTCTTTTGTCCTTTTCAGATGTTTAAAACAATTGTTTGAAATGAAAACCCCAAAGTTTCTTTGTTTTCTGAAAAGAATGAGAAACCATGTGGTCTGGTAAATGAAAAAGTACTTTACGACCTTCAATTGTGCGCCCACGCAAAAACTAATTTGGATTTTTACGATTTCTTCTTAAAATTTTTGACCCGAAATGCTGAACTTTTAAAAGTAAACCTCATTAGAGGAAAATCTGACCTGTGACGGGATTAAAGAAGTCGGAGTGGTTCCATATGCGCTCCCCATTAGTGAATTTCCTAGCGCAGCTGCATAAGAAGCTGTTGCTGCGGCGGCGGCAGCAGAAGCACTTGAGCTAGTCGTTGAGGGAGTTCCCACAGGGGAGGAAACAGGGCCAGAGTTTGACCCTGAGCCGCCTCCCGCTCCCGGGGTTTGCCCGGACATTGGCATGGATACAGGGCCCATGGAAGAAGACATTCCCGAGGTGGACATTACAATTCCCGTGCCAAGGGATGCACTGGCTCCATTACTGCCTTGGGTGGATTGTGGCGTTGCACTGTATAAAGAACTGCTTCCTTCCACTGGACCTTAAAATAAACGCAATTTGTCAGTTTATTTTAGAGAGACGCATGTCATTCTACACCTATTCCTAGTATTTTTTTCGTTATTACATGCAATAGTGACTTTTCGTGACAATAGACCCTCATTATTCCTCGTAGGAGGCATGACTTACTGAATGAAATACGAGCAACAATAAACCTCCATTATCTTCCCTCATCATCCCAACTGCTGCTGATCCTACTTTTCTTTTTTTCATTGTCTCTCTCTTTCTATTGACTCACGCATAAAGCTCGAAAATTTTTGTATTACTTACATACCTACATTCTAAGTTTATGCAGCAAAACAAATCATTTTTGGTGACGACGACGCCTTTTCGTCAAATTATCAGATCATATTATGTAGCCACAGGGTTGTTAAAAAACTAGTGTTGAAAGTACAAGTGTCTAAAAAGATAAATTCTCCTTTTTTTAAACATCATGTGTCATCGTGATTTTATAGTGCAAAAGTAAACCACGCCTCAGTGAAAAACATGGATTCCATAATATTATCGAGCCAAAAGCTCTCTGGTTGGGTTCCCTCCTCCTTCGTAAAAGTTGTTTCGCCCGAGGCAAAATTATTGAATATGACATGCGAACGAGAAGATTATTTAACTTACTGTGAGAAGAAGAAGGTCCGAAATGGGATTCATGATGTAAACTAGGATGATGATGGGAATGAGTGAGAACACTGTAGGAAGAGGACGAAGTGGGGTAAACTGGTAATCCCATTCCCATCCCGCTGCTGTTTCCGTAGCTGCTACTTCCCCCGCTGGAAACTTGTTTCCGGAGACGAGCTCTTCTGTTGCTGAACCATACCTGTTAATTAAAAAGTATTTTAATCATTTTTGCTACTGTTTAAGTTTGGTTTTTTGCCGGAAGGGAAAACTTTTAATTATTTTTTCATTCTGAAAAGTAATCTATGCATTTACATCTCAATTTTCCCCAGTGTTTAGTAATATTCATCGTTTCATTGTTGGAGGCCGTTTCTATCTCATCATCATAATATTTACAAATGTTTAGATGAACAGTAGCCACATGCCATCCTTGGCAGAGTAAAAAAACGCATTTTATTCTCATTATCACCAACAAACAAACAGACAACTGCTTCACTACGCAATTTTTCATTTTCATCTCATCTCTGACGTTAAGGCAATATAAAAACGAGCGTTTTTACATTTAAAGTGGCAGTGATGATGTTGTCATAATGAAAAACAAATTGCTGAACATACATGTGTCTAAATAAATAAAAGATCGCTGCTGTTAATTTATTTTCATAAGCGTTAACGAACATTGTTGCTGACCGCGCTTGAAAATAAGTTGAGTCATCATCGCTTGATTAAATTATTTATCGTTAAATAATTACTGTTTTTGTTTCGTTTTCACCCTGGAAATTAAATCTAACTTTAAAAATCCTTGTTTTTTGTAATAAAACAGTTTAAAAAGTTGGCCCTCATTCTCTTATTTTTATTTCGCTTTCATTTCCTGCTTCACTGCATTTCTAAAATCTGGCCTAATGAATGAGAACTCATTATTTTTTATTTTCCCCCTATAGGAAACAAAAGACAGAAATGGTTGAAAGAGGATGATGATACAAAAACGGGGAAAAAACAAGGACAGATAAATGTTTGCCCTAAAAAAATCATTAAAGTGTTGCTCACACAACAACAATAACAACAATGAAGATGAGCAACAGTTGCTGCGCTTTTCAGAAAAAATGACTTGCAAATTTGAAGTGAACTTGTCCATTGTCTGAATTTTTCCCACTAAACCAGAAGATTCTTTAATCAGTTTCTTAATATTATTTTCTTCATTATGGAAGCTCATCATGATAAAGCGGATCTTTTCAAGTCTAGTCTTTTGAGTAAAGTTCATGAGACTAATACAGGAGAGTTTAACGGAATAGTAATTAAAAAAGTTTTTATAAAAGCGGTTGAAAGTTGAAGTTAATAACCAAGTGGCTACTGGAGACGAAGGATTTCAATAAATTTCCTACCTGGATCCTAGCTTCTGTAAGTTTTGTCCGCTGTGCTAATTCTTCCCGTGTGTAGATATCTGGATACTGAGTTCGCTCAAATGCCTTCTCCAACTCGTCCAATTGATGAGCCGTGAACGTGGTTCGGCTCCGTCTTTGCTTTCGTTTTAGGGGGATCCCTGGCTCTGACTCACAATCTGAAAGATCACTTGTTTTGTCTCCTGTAATTACAAATTATGAGCATATTTGAGCTTTTTAGTAGAAGCATCTGTCACGCATCATTTCATTTTCGATTTATTCTGCACGTCATTCCACAAACTACTCAGATGATGGGAGACAACAAAAAATGCGTATTTTTCAATGTGTCATTGTTTTAAGAGGCAAAAGATGATACTCTTCGTGAATTAATGCCACAGCATTAATTATTTTACATAACGTGCATATGCATATATGCAACATTCAGTTTTTCTAGTAATATCTACTTTTGCATTAAAAATTCATATCCTGATGCATGATATCATTTATGGATGCTCCCTATACTACATTTGAGCCCACCCAAATAAATTACTTGAATCAAAATATTGTCCCTACAATTTCCAAGGCGGAACTTTCAATTTTTCATTGTTTCACTAATGACGATTTCAAAAAGCACATTAAAATCGATGATTATTCTCATTACGATCTCTCGTTTTTTATAGAAAGGTGTGATATGATCAGATAGTTTGATGACCATCTCCTCCTTCACAACCCTAATGACTCTAGCATTTAACTTTGGAAATTACACCCAAAAGAAACAGATAAATAATAGTTGATATTAGTTTTTTTTTCCTCTTAATTTAAGAAAAGTTGGTCATTGCATGATCTGCTCACATTTTTCATTTTTTAAAAAATCGTGTTTAATCTAAGGAAATAAAAAAGGTCGGCTTCTTTTCTTTCATTTTGTGTAGCTGCCGTGTTTTTTAAAAAAGGGCTGCTGAAGTAAGTACGACCACCTCTTTCATTACCGCTGGGAGCAATATTTCGTAGCTTATGGGAAACAAATGAATACTGTTTTAACTAGCGACACTGTTGCTTCTAATGTTTTTAAAATCTCTGTTTTTTAAGGAAATGTGTGTGGCGCTTCCAACTGAAAAGGATAGTTTGCTTCTTCAGTTTTCCCCAGCTTTTGTACTGGCCGACTCTGTGGCTTTGTGAGGTTGCGCCGTGAGCTAAATTCAAATAAGATGTTGACCTGGCCTTCTTTCACAACGCCGCTGACGGAGTTTTGAAAATGAAAGTGAATTATGAACAAAGAGCGGAGTTGTCGCCAAAATAAAATTAATAATTATATTATTCAATCCACACACCCTCTGCTTTGTAAAAGTTGTTCCTCTCAAGGCAATTTTGTTTTGGGTGCTTGGCTAACTTTTTAAATTGATTTATCAAAAATGTTTTATTGCCAAAAGTGTTTTTGCAGGGGAAATGAGATTTTTTGTTGGTGGTGTGGTCGATAAAAATGCCTTTTGCAATAAAAAGGGTGGATACAATGAAATATTTCAAACTATTATAAAAAATGCAAGAGATGTGATTGCTCATTCGTGACGTGATAGTTTTGAAGCAAAAGAATTTAAAAACTTACCATCCAACATTTTCTTCTCAGTCTCCCCTTCTCGACCCCTGAGGAGACGCGAGATTGCACTCACGGAAGGGGCGGTCGTCCTGTCGCAAATTCCTTCTTTGATTAATCTACAAAAAAAAAGATTTTTTTAAAATTTTATTACGCAGTTTTATTAAATTTTGTTATTTACCTGTCTCTAATTTCCCAAGAGAAAACTCCAGGATTTTCTCTTTTGTAGTCTTCAATTTTCTTCTCCACGTCTGGCGTAGCAACTCTTGGTTTGCTCCCGCCAATAACCCCGGGTCGAATACTTCCTGTTTCCTGGTACCGATTTAGAATCTTTGAAACGCAGCCATGGGATACCCGGAGTTGCCGGGAAATGACACAAGGTCTTATTCCCGCCGCAGCCATTTCCACAATTTTCAACCTGATGTGATTTGGAAGGGGTCGGCCATTTATGAAAACTCCACCAAGCTGGTTCACCCGACCCTGGCCTGAACATTGAATTAAAATAATTTAATTAAAAAGAGTTTTGGAGTTTCCCACGCCTTCAACTTGTTGGAAATGGGTGTTTATAGATTTACAACTTGATGATGTGTTTTACGAAATAAATACATTGTTCTCACTTCACACTTCCTCGTATACCTGTCAATCTCAACAATAAGAGTGTTTGTACGTCATGATATCAAATCACTTCTCACTCTCTTTTGTTCCTTTTTACAACTTTGTAAACACAAAATCTCAATGATTTACAAGCCCTTAATAGTGATAGCTCTTGTTTGGTCAATTTGACACTTTTATCACTTGACAATGGGTCATTGTTAAACAGGTAGCTCAACTTAGCATCTACACAGCCATTGAATGAGTCATGTTCAAATTGAAATGCAGAATTACTTGACTAAAGATCTATGGAAGGGGTCAACATTTTAAAAACTTAGCTCTTGTTCTGTCTTATTTATTATCTTCATGTCATCCCCTCAGAAACCCAGCCCAGATTATTTACGAGACTTTCAAATTATACGGTACTTAAAACCCTGTTGTTTGCTATTAAAACCAATAAAGGCTTTGCTTAAATCTTTTATTGCCCTATTGTAAAACTAGATTATTGACTTAAGTCAATGATGATCAAATTTGTCCCAAACATGTTTTTTCTCAGCTAGATTTAAATGTGGTGAAAGACGGGACGAATTGGGAAATGAGCACCCACCTTTTTCAAGAAAAAGGTTAGATCTCTTATTTTTGTGACAGTTTCAAATGATTAGGATGAGCACACTTTTCAAGATTTTATAATCTTAATAATTACCATATTGTACACCACCGTGGGAACTAATCTGATAATAACCGTATTTGTATCTTGTAATCTTTGAAATCACTAATTACATGTGTTAATGAGTGCGTTTTTGTGTATGCCGACCCTAATTTGACATATGTGGAGGATCACATTGTGAATGTAAACTAATTTAAGTGTCGGTTACTCTGAAAAAAGTAGCCGAAAAGGGAATCTGACAGAGATAATTTGTCAAGTTTTTTTTAAAGAAACTTTGTTTTATCAAGAAACTATCTTTCAAAGGTTTCACCTTTCATGAAGGGTGTCTTGAAAAATGAGTTATTCTCGAGAAAACAATATTTTCCAAAAAGGTTCATTGTTTACCAAGTTCATTCAAAAGAATGGAAAGATTGATTTGATTGTTCTCTAATTTTTTGTATCTTTTAAAGAAATGACTTTGAATTTTCTTGGAAACTCTTGATAACCATTTTTATTGTTTGATAATATTCCAAAAAAATCAATATTTTTCACTTGTTGCGCTTTTTCCTACAAGAAATTGCACATTTCTCATAACTTGTTGAATACTTGTGTTATTTTAAACAAGCTTGTTGCTAATTGGTTGATTAGGTTGTTAAGGGGTTGATAAAATTACAAACTATGTCAGCCGTTAGTATCAATCTTACCTTGAAATGGATATCCACCAAAACAAGGTCGCATCATTGCGATATTGGTGACAGTCATCTCTGTCGTCTCCAGGGCGTATGGCTCAAATTTTTATCGCCGTTCACAGAAAAAAACAATTAACAACCTTCACTTAATTAAACATCCGTGATAAAATCGAGTTAAAACAAGAACTTCACTTTTTAATTAAATTGTCCATAAAATAATTATTTTAAATCCAACACAGTCTGAAACACGATAACACTCCACAAAAAAGTTTTTTAATTGCTACAGCAATTAGTAAACAAGTGTAAATGAGGATATAGAGGTGCACTATTGAAACAGATCCAATTTTTGTAAGAGCTCACCTTTTTTGAGTGATGAGCGCGATTGTAGGTGTGAAACCAAACTGAGAGCCGAGAAGAAAATGACTTTTCATTTTACTCTCTCCTTCTTCCCTAGCAAAACGCATTGTAACAGAGCCGTACAGATTACAAAGTTTAGCCTCATCTATTCTTCTCCCCTCAACAATCATTCAAAACCGTCGCAAGCTCCTCTTCAAACCTTTCTTGAACAAAATCCTCTTTAAAGGAAAACTTCATGAAAACTTCTTATGATGTTGGAAAAAGACATTTTTATGATCCTTTCGTTTCCATGTCATGTACAGAATGAACTTCTTAAAATCTTAGGAAATTGTAACAATTTGAACATATCTGGATTTACTGCATTGTACATAATTAACACATTACCAATTATTTATAAGTCTGCTCGTTTTAAGATTATAAAAATTATCTAATGTTTTGCCAAAAATAGATAAATGCTCAGACATTCATATTAAAATTTTTAATCGTTATGAAAACGAAAGTTAGAAAAGTGCTCAATTATTTTATTATTTCGCTTCACAAAATCATTTTGTATTTATTCAGCTCATTTTCCTCTCAGATATAAAATCATTTTTAGCAAGAATGCAAAATCATTAAATTTTAAAAGTTAGTACAGAACTTTTTCTACCTAAAAATTAAACTTTTTTGTGTTGTATACGTTGTTTAAAAAGATAGAGGCAGCCTCCTCCCTCATATCTCATAGGGAGATGTAAATGGGCTTGATGGAATAAAAGGCGGAGAGAAGCTTTATGAAATTCCCATTCGTACGAGAGGATTCTCTCAGATAGCTCAACCCTTTCAAAAAAAACCTGCTTTGCCATTTACACAACTTGCATGATGATGAAATGATGATGATCGTCATCAAAAAAGGCTTATCTTACTTTATCCTTTTATTATCTCTTCATTTTTTACTGCTTTCGTTCTCAAAAAATTATAACAAACTCCGCTATTGTGGACAAGTAGAATGCATTTTAAACAGCGTAGTTTAAGTTCGTTACAGTGGAGTTTAAGAGATTGCAGAATAGAAAAATGAAGTAATAAAGGGATTCCTTCACTATGTCGTTTCATTTTGATAATGATGACATGAAAATAAAATGAATTTTGCTAAAGTTTTACATTTTTTACTGTTGAGTGACGTTACGCAAGAGAAATCTTTTTTCAGCTGCCTTGCTTGAAAAATATGATTCAAAGACATTGTAATGACAACAACCCCTGGTAAAATATGTGTTATGAGAGGGTTGCAAGAATGACTATGATAATTCACGCTAGCTGATTTTTAAATTTCACGATCAATGCCCATGTTTAATATTTAAAAACTTTCAAAAATTAAAATTTAAATACAGTTAAAAAGTAAAAGTTTAAATACTTAAAGTCCAGACATAAAACTTTTTTCGTGTCCGTAACTAATTCAACGGAAAGAATGGAGACTCATGCCAACTGTGACGAATAACGTTATTCATGGATGCAGTCTACAAAATTCTATTTTGCAATGTTTAATAAGAAATTAAAAGTGTCTATAAAGTAGGTAATTTCCAGACAAATCAAGGACCACAATTTTTAGTACATCCTGGAACCGTTTTAAACAAAATGGCTTTTTAACCGCAAAAACTAAAAAACATTTCGTGTTTTAATGTAATCTAACGCAAAACTTTGTACTTTATGTACTTTTCTCACGCTATACAAACCAAGTTTTTATATTATATTTTGACCTTGAAATGATAATGAAAAAATATATTGCATTTTACAAATTCTATAACGACCCGTTAGCAAATTTTGTTTGTAGTTCATCTTATGGAAAATAAATTACGTAGAAAAAAAGTGGTAGCCCCCCGGAGTTCCAAAAGTCCCGACACTGTTTCCCCCCAAAGAGAGAGCCGACTTTACGTATTCGTCATCCATCATTTTTCTGAATTTTCCAATATGATTTATATTTTAAACCTTTTCAACTTTAAACAAAATTTAACTAATTTTGACTTTCAAGCAGGGATGATGATGATGACACGCTAGCTTTCACAGTTATCAATTTTTTCAGCTCCCGAATTACAAAATCCAGAGTGTTCCAATTTTGAAAATTTTGTTTGAAAACTTTAAAATTAGTTTTCTTAATGATTTTCCGTGTGATGAGGAGATTGATGTGTGAAGATTGCAGGGTATAAAACGGACAGAGTGAAGTACAAAAGAAAGTAAAAGATAAATGAATTCACATTGTGTGGTTTCCAAGGCTCGGTTCTTTTCAAGCCAATTTCTCATTTTTCGTAAAAGTTTCATTTTTCTCCACCTCCAAATTAGCTTCCCGACGCCCCTCCGTCTTTTTTTATAAAAGTTTCTGCCCTTCATCCCTCAATTATTGTTATTATCTTGTCTCTTTTCTTTAATACCTCTTCAGTCCCTCTTTAAAAACCAAACTACAGCTAATGCCTCTCCGGATTATAAAAACCTCATCTGTATCCTACAAGAGCTTAACGACTAAAGAAATTTAACTGTTTTTATCATAATTAACAGAGAAAAATATTCAAAACTATTTGATTGAGATTATTTGCCACGTCATTTACAGAGAAAAGCGTCTGGAAACAAAGTTATTGTGGAATTCAAACTCCAGAATTCTTTCACCCACTCCCATCACACAAGATTTGTGAAAGGAGCAAAAATCAATGGAATTTTAAAGAAAAGTAACAACTGTGAAGTATTTAAACTAGACAATTAACACAATGCAATAAATAAAATTCCACCAACAAGGAACTTTTCATTCATCTCTGAAACAATCGAGAATTTTCATTTGAGAAAATGACAATGACACATTCTGGATTAAAAATACTGGATTTTAGTTTAACTCGTCATTCTCACCTTCATTGTTTACGTTGCCATTCATACTTTTCATTCATTATTGCAGGTGAGGTGTTCAACAACAATGCTGGTCAAAGTAATCCTGTGAGAATTTCAGAGTTTGATTATCATCCTGAAAACCATTATTACCTGTGGGATGTCTCCTCACTCAATAAAATTCAATTTTTCAGATACAAATAGTAAAGATGGAAGCCTGGTAAAAATACACTTCATCCATCATCTTTGTCATCGACTCATTGTTAGTTTGCCAACAATTAAAAAACAGAGCTCACATTGCGCTCTACATCCTTTTCACTCATCTGCTGCTCATTTAAACCTTTTATACACGTCAAATACAAGTTCACAAGCTTTCCAGCTGGTTTACAGCCGAAGCCAGAGTCCATTCATGTTATTCATTTCATTCATTCTTTGTCTTTTCCAATACGTCAATTAAAAATTACAGAGCTGATTAAACCCAGAGTTTATTATTCCACACCAACGGGAAAAGGTAGAAAACTTTTAACGGGGAAGTTAAACTTATTAAATCTCAATATCCCCCAGTATTGATTGAAACTCGCCTAAATTAGTTTCTAGGCGAATTGTCGAATGCATTTTGTCTGATTTTTTTTCTGTGAATGGCATTTTGCACGAAAGTAACCTGTCTAAACACATTTTGTCTTGAATTATTGTCGAAGGCTTAACCAATAGCCGTAGATCCCCATGTTAAACAAATGCACCTTTGACGACTACAACAAAAAATCTTTTAAAAAGGTATTAAAACTAAAGATGTTCATGCACTTTTGTATCAATGATTGATTATTTGATTTCAATGATACATACCTATTTTGCTGAAGTTGAGAATTGCTGAGCAAATTCTCAAAAAGCTAGTGAATCGAGTAGACTTTTTCTTAAGTAAATGACTTTTCTTCAATTCAATTCTAAGCAATTCTTAAGTAAGTTTTTACTGAATCGCCTTCCTGTTTTTCATAACGTTCCATTCTAGTTTTTAATGATTTCAAACCAAACCTAACCTAACCTAACCATACACATAAAGATAAACTAAAGGTACATTACATATTAAACAAATTAGCCCGGTGGATGCATTGTATTTATTTTTTAAATTAAGAGAAATTGTTTCCAGACAATTTTTGGTACAATTCGGCTTTTTAAAGGCAAATTAATATAAGATACGATAATAAACAAACAAAATTCGTACAATTTATCAAACACTCCAATTTATAACTTCATTTTTGCTTATTCAACTCGCCACATTTTCAAGATTCTATCAAATAACCAAAAAAATCGCATTTAGTCGCGTCACCCTAAAAAAACAAGCAATAAAATCGGAATTACATGAAACTAAACATGTCATTCTCCCCCTTGAAAAAGGTTCCTTCTCAGACAAAGCATCAACACAGCAAAACATATTAATTTCATAGTTTATTTATCTGGAAAACCTACGTGAAAAACTCATTTTGAAACCGTAATCTCGATGCTCATTACAAGTGTTACAAGTGTTACCTGCACGCCAAATGTGAATCTCATTAGGGCCGCCTACATTACACTTTTTTCTTAATTACTATAATAATAGCAAGATAAGGTAAATCATTGTAAAAGACGTTGTTCTTTACGAGAGTTGCCGCGGAACGGAAACGCATTATCTTGACAAATTATATAAATAATGAAATCGGCTGCTGTGGCAAAACAGTATCATTTTTAGAGATCATACCGCCTCGTCAGATGATCATTATGATCCAATTTAATCATTTCCTCTATCTTTTTTGTGAACAATACGCTTCTTTCAAAAGAAATTTTCAACTTGATTTCCTAATCAGTGCTGGCTAAACATTCTCTTGCTACCGTTCTTGATAATGCTCGTCATTGTACTCTTCAGAGTGTCATATTCCAATTACAAGAATAAACCCTTTTTTTAAAAAACCTTAATTTCTTTATATTAAAATGGTTTACAGATTATTACAGATCTAATACAGATTATTATAAAAAAGGGTTTCATTGTTCTTTAGTTTCCCATCTCGAGAAATATTAACTTTAAAGAAAAGTTATGAATGAATTTCTAGAAAGGGTTTGCGGTGGAATCTTTTCTTTATAGTAAGGTTTTTTAGGTGGTGGTGGATGATGAATGAAAGTTTCATTAAAAGATCGTTTTTCCTTTTGTTCTAATCTTGCTGACTTTGTTGGAGGGTTTTGTACCAAGTGAATAAAACAAAGAGAGAGTGTTTCCTTTTAGAATTAAATTTCAGGGGTTCTTTTTATATTTTCTGGTAATTACAAAGTGTTTTCTTCAATGGTAAAAAACACTGCGTGGGCTTTTTAATGCAAGACTTTGCAGCAGAAAGGTAGTGTGAATAGGGCTAATTAAATGTGGTTAAATTAGTAACAACTTTAAAAATTTTCCAGTTTTTAGCAAATTTTAAGTATCAAATATGTTCAGTTGAGTATTGGAGTGTTTCAGCGATCTTGGATACGTGGAAACTCCGCTATTGTGAACTTTTTTATAGTGGACAAGTTATTTTTTGATATTTTTAAACCTACGGATATAATTCCATGCATTGTTGACTTTTGATTTTGAAAAACAAATGTTTTTGTTACAAGATCCATAAATAAAAAACCGCATTTGAGAGAACAAACCGAACACGTGTTCAACTTTAACTTTTCCATCCCTCTCTGCCTAAAAGAGAAATAATTTAAGATATGACGTTTCCTTTTGGTAAAGGTCCTCCAAGTTTTTTTTGGGTTTATCTTATGACATGTCTTAAATTTCAGAGATTTTCTTGTTTTTACGACTTTTGGGTTTGCCGACCGCCTCCCTCTTGTAAAAAAACAAGTTTTATGAAAACGTTTTTGTCGTCAAGCTGTCTAGTTGGGAATTTTTTAAAGACTTTGTTAAGAATTTAATAGATTCTGTACTTGATCCATTCATTGCATCCTCTTCCTTTTCAAGTGGAATTTTGTTCAAGCAACACAAAAGTATGCATATTTTTACGTCATATTTGGTTTTCAGTAGCACGTACACTTCTAAAATGTCCTAAAGTCTATTTCATCAAGTACAGAATCTATAAATTATAAAAAAAATCCACCATAGGACAGTTTTCCTTACTGCTGATATTAAATGTTTTTAATTACACAAAAATTTAATTATTTAATTGCGTCTGGAAGCGTCTTTTGGCCAGTCTCCAGACATCCAAAGTTTTTTCATTGATTTTACTCTTTGTTTTCCTTTGAATTTTATGTAATTTTCATCACGATCTATTTCCTGCAGCTGAATTTATTTAATTCATGCGTAAAATATTAAAAACATTGCTATTTCTTTTCGTCACACTTCGTCGTTTTTAATAGTTTGCTTCGAAATTAACGCTGCAGCGTAATTACAGATAATATGGACGGTGCCACTCGTCTTTACCGTCTTTTCTTTCGGACCTTAAGAAAAACTGAAAAGGGAGAAGTATTCTGACGTCGACAATGTACAAATACGTAATACGAGAGTAAATATTAGGGAAACACCAACGTAATTCTCCTTTCACACGCACTTTCCTGATTTTCAGTCACCGACGCTATTCCACTTTTCCTTATTTGGTTATTAAAATCTGTTACGCATGATCTCACAATGAAATTAATTGGATGGTATAAAATTAAAGGATTTTTTATATAAAATCCTGTCTTTACTTGTGCTGGCAATGTACACAATGTATATGTATACATATGTAAAATAATATTGAAATTGTAAGTAGAATTGTGAAATAGGTTCATTGATTTTTATTAAATATACGTAATATTGAACTAAAAACTCTTGGGCGAACGGGGTTATCTGATACGTTGAATACTGACACTGGAAAGTTTGCTTGAATGCGATGCGTTCTTAAGAAAAGCGAATTGAAAGCCCCGTTTTAAAAATTAAAACAGCCAGGGACCTCTTACAGTTGCTTTTAGTAACAGGTTTTCCCTACCTGAACTGCATAAATACAAGATAAGGAGTTATACCAACAGTCACAACGCGTCCCAACATGTCTTTTTGCTTTTATTTTGTTCACCTTTTTTCCAAGTGTTCTTTTTGCATATTTATCTTGCATATTAAGTTAAGTAGCTTTTTGAGACTAGAAATAGTGTTCTCCATCATTTCTGTATGCAGCCGTGAAAGCCTCAAAAAGGGTCCAAAAGATAAAGTAAATTTCTTTCTTTCAAAAGAAAATCCGTCTTTTCATTCATTATTTATTTCCCAAAGGTTTTGTCAATGGTTGTAAGAGAGAAGTCAAGTGGGGTTTCATTCTTTTGTTTAGTTTTTATCATTTTCAATAGGTTTTCATAATCGCATTAGTAAAAAAATATGTTTAATCTACTAGTGGACTACGTGACTTTACAAATACTTTACTTAATAGTTTGATTTTGTTTTACTTTTGCTAACTTAAATTCAATTCTAAGTAAAGTTTTGCTTTTAAAACCGTTAAAAAGTTTTTAAAATGTCCGTTATGATTGGGTGGAATGCGACCGAAGACTGCATTCACCTATCGTCCTCGTACATATTACCTTTACTTACTTTTAGCATTTTTTACTTTTCTTGTACTAATGTCCTATAGGAAATATATATGTCAATGTAATGCATAATATGAAATATGATATGATAAAAATACGAGCCGGTGTAAATGGAAACAGCTACCGACCTCTCATTCATAATTCCATCTTCTTAAGAGTTGCTACTCTGATTAGCATAGCTAACAATATTTCTTTTTAGATAATAATTTTAATTGCGTTATTAAACAATTATTAGCAATTAAACTTTGCAGTGTTCTTTTCCTCCGGTCACTTACATTATCATAATAATACCATACCTCACCCCTGGACCCTGCAAGTTCCAAAAAAGGGTAGTCGCATTTAAATCAAGGCGGGGGTCAGCCCATTCGTGTCATTTCCCGACAAGGTAAGCTTTTCTACTTCAAAAAACCAAAGCAATCAGTGGGTTTTAAATTAATTTTAATTTCATCTGATCTTCTTGAAGGTTTGGCGAAGAATTATGGACCAACTGGAGGATCCAAGGGATCGCTGTGAGGAGCTCTTTCCTCAAGTCTTACCCGTTCTTCTTAAATGGAGTAAAATGGACAGAGAAATTTTCTTCAACAGCCGGGCAGTGTCCACCAAGTGTTGTCTCGCGGTTTCCAAGTACATAAACGATCTCTGGGACTGGAAGCTTTTTGACGGCAAAAACAGTAACGGGGATGTCGCCATTAAATTTTATTTACTAAAAGTGAGGGCTGGCTTTGTAACTAGGGAGGACATGGTTACCTACTTTGAAAATGTTCTTGGGCCAAAGAGAGACTACAACCGGGCTCCGTTAATAATGAAATCACTGGTGGCATGCTTTTTGAGAGATGGCCAGGAAGAATTGCCGAGACAAATGTTCCCTTTAATTCAACGCGTTGGAGAAATTTTAAGGAAGATTAGGTTTGAAGTACGTTTTACAACATTTCAGGAAACCCGCGAGTTTATCAGATGGACTTTTGAAAACTGTCCAAACCTTGAAGTCTTCGAATTCAATAAGCACAACGATGGTAATGAAGCAGATGAAGAAGACAATCTGGAGGAGCTCCCGGCCCTACCACCCCATCAGAATTTAAAATACTTACGATTTTTCGCAAGTTCAAGGAATCATGTAAAATTAGTAAATCTCTTCAAAAACAGCTTCTCAACCCTGAAAGTTATCGAAATACCGTTGGTTGTTGCTGCACAAATTGAATGGAATGAGTTTGTGTTTGAAAAGCTGAGGGTTCTCATCTTGGTAAAAATTCAACTGTTGGCAGCCAGTCAGACTAATGCAACATTGGATCTGTTGCAAAACATCAAAGCCCCAAATTTGAATTCTTTACAATTCATTACCATTCTTCCCGTGGAGGACATTGATGATCTTAGCACACCAGTCGAAGTAATGCAGTTGTTTTCAATGGAAGTGGAGTCCATTTTAAGAGAAGGTTATCCCGGACATCATGTCAAAACTTGCATACAACCGCCGTTTCCAGATGGAGATCAAGCCCTTGGCTTGTACAGTACTTTTACTCTAATTAGGCGCCAGTGAAAAAAATTGTGAAAATTGAGTTTATCGTCTTCTTCTTAAGTCTTTTGAGACGTCAAGTCAAGTAAGAATTTAATTATTAACATTTAATCTATGTCAATTTAAGTCAAAACGGTTTCTTGTATAAAATCCGCAAAAATTTAAATTAAATAGTTTACTATACAATGTCCAAACTTTATAAATGCAGATGCGGTTAAAAATTAAGATTAAAAGTCGAAAATTTTAAACACAAATGACAATTATGAGTTTCTACTTTCCTTTCATTGATACATTCTGGATTAAAAATACTCTTCGGGGTTATATGATACGTTAACTACTGACATTGGAAAGCTTCGTGCAATGTGTTGCCTTCTCTAAAACGAATTGAAAGCCCAGTTTTAAAATTTAAAACAGCCAGGGACCTCTTACAGTTACTTTTAGTAGCAGGCTTTCCCTTCCTGAACTACGTAAATACAAGATAAGGAGTTTTACTAACCGTCACTACGCGTCCCAACAAGTCTTTTTGCTTTTATTTTGTTCACGTTTTCCTTTTCAATAGTTTATTCCCTTTTTGCCCCGCAACGTTTACTCATATATTTTGCAACATAGTTTTCTCTTTATGCAACCCTGTCTGGAATTGTCAATGGTCACACTTCACCAAGCATTATGTCGTGTTATTTTCCATTAGGCTAATGGAATACAATTTACAAACAACAAACTCCTTGCCTAGTTGTCTTGTAAGCTTACGTCAGCTTGTAATAGCCATTTTCAGTTTCTTACTTTAGTTTCCGTGACATTATTACAAAGATAAAGTTTTTACGAACTGCAGCTATAACGTACTATTTTTGTACTTTGATATAGCGAAGTTTGCTAATATTTATTCAAAGAAAGCATAGCGCATTGCGGTGATAACGATGTCATTGGCTGTAGGCGATATTGAAGTTTCACAAAATGTATGATATTATGCAAAGCAATATTTAACAAAGTCCATTTGTTTTAACAACTCCAGAGTGTATATTTTGATTTCTGCCAGATACATGCCAACAAAATGTTTCATTTCCTTTTAGGTTTACATTTTAAAAAGGTTGCTTATTGACATATGAAATCTAGTACATGAAAATGAAGAAAGGCTCAATAATTCCCTCGCATTGATCTGTTTGGTTGTTAAACAAAACTTTCTTAGAGCTGATCAATAAAATGCATCGTTTAAGGAAGATTACGTGCATGTTTGCACGCATTTATCTGTTTTCTTACTCCGGCTATAGCAGACAAATAGATTGAATTTTAACATTTTTAAGGTTCGTTACAGCGGAGTATCTTAACGTTATAAAAATCTGATAGTGTTTTCCCTTTCCAATATTTACCTATAAATGCATGGAAATGCTTGAAAACGGAAATAAAAAACCTTTTCTCGTTTTCCATTGTTGCTGATGGATTGCGTGCATCGTTAGCATAACCACATGACGGCATGCATCCTCCTTTCTTTTTTCTTCCTGATTGCATGTGAAATAATTCAAATTAATCCTGCCTTATGCTCAGGTGCGTAGATAAAACTTGAATCTAGTTCACTTTTTGTGCGTAGCTTGCAATAGGAACTTTTAATAATGAAAATTGATATTTTTCTTTGTGACAATGAATACTTGAAAAGGAAAAATAGTTGTTTAGTTATTTCCAAAAGGGTTGTATTTGCATTGTATTAAATCAGTGACCTTTTGTCCCACTAAAACTTTCTTCATAGCGAAAATTTTCATGCAGATTCTTATTTCCGTATTTATTACATTTGTACCTGGGTCTCTGAATGAGAAATATATTTTATCCAGAGTATTTTTGCTACTCCATACTTCAAATTATGGCTTGCTTTTTATCATCATAACAAAGTCATATCACTTTGATACTCTGATTGATAACCCAGTTATATTTATGGTCGTGCAGAATTGGTCCTGGATTTACAACAAAATCCCCAACGTCAGCATTCAATGCATCGGAGTTTTCATGTTTAGCAACCTATAATTTCATGTCGCATAGAAAGAAACGAGAGCAGAATTCTGCAATAAATAAGTTGTGGCAAAGGTGGTTTGCCCAAGGTTATGTAAAGCTCGGATTGATATAAATATACAGCTTTGTACTTTGTTTCGTACTTCTCATGTTTACCCAAGTTGCGATTAAGCCAATTTATTTATTGAGGATCACCATTACATGAAAAAATTAAGAGTTTCCCCAAAATCATAAGTCAAGTCACAACAATATATTTTTCTTTTATTCTTCTCTTACACAAGTCAATTACACAAACTCCGCTGTAATGAACCTTCCTTCATTATAGCAGAGTTTAACTACAAAAGGTTCAAGTTCCTCCAATTTTTTCCCCAAACCAACTGCCGCAGTGTGGATCTCTCAGTATTTCTTGGCACTGACAAAAACCCGGATCTTTTTATCTACAAAAAACCTCTCATGTATAATGAAACCTTTTTTACTTGGAAGGAAAGGACAAGAGCTGGAAGTTTTTTTCGTGAATTGGACTGGAATAGGAATGAACACAAAATTCTCGTTCCATTCGAGACTCGGCATTTAGTTGGACTTGGGAGTTGGTGGTGATCGGTGTAGAGCCATTTCTCTTCAAATCTAGATGTAGAAAGCCGGCTTAGCTTGTTCCTGTTGTTGTCGAAACAAGGATTTCCCATCAAAGCCTAATTTCTCTTATTTTACTCAACGCCGGGTGAATTTTAATAACTTTGTAAGTACCTGAAACAAAACGAGAATGTAAGAAATTATACAAAAGTGGCAAAAATATGAAAGTTTAAACGTGCTAAAAAATAGATTTTAAAATAAAATAAAACATTAAAGACTTTTTGAAAGACAAAGGAGATTTTTTCATGTGTGATTTTGTATAAAAATGTGTGTAAAACACGAACACCTTTCCCATCCATCTCTTCATTGGCAATTCAAGATTCAACAAAACCTATAGAAAACAGGTAATAAAAACAAAAGCCCTTCTGGAAAAAGAGTTTGCGAAAAAAATCATTTCATTTTATGGTCCCATCTCACACGTTTTTTTCTATTGCAGAATTTCTGATTTATTTGCAAAAGTCATGCAAAAGTGCGTTTTCTGCTGGTTGGATGTACACACGCCGGGTGAGAACAAGGTGGATCTAGAGAGTAAAACTTTGCTGGTGAGGGATAGATGGTTGCTTTGCTCGTTATGGAAAATTTTCCCGTATGTTTACCGTGTGAATGACGGGTCTGGAAATGGACCAGCTTTGCTCCAACAGGTAAGGGAATAAGAGATAATTACCCTGTTTTTTGCAATTTGTGCGAAAAACGTGTGGCGCTATAAAAATAAGGGTGTGCGTGTGATCTACAAATTGGATTCTTTACAAATCAGTCCATTCGTCCATAGAATTCAATTTTGTAAATATCTACGTCCCAATTTTACTTCCGGATAGGAAGCTACAGTCTTGCTATAGTGAGCTTTTCTTATAGAGAACAAGTATAGTTGCTTATTATAGCGCAGTTTCCACTTCAACGGAGGATAACTTAAAAGTAGGCCGCTCGTCAAAATGTTGAGCACTTTCAAACTTGTTTCCTTTGTAAATGTCAGGATTCAATAATAGGACAGCGATGAAGAGCTCCAAACTTGAAAGTAGTTTTTGACAAGGCGTTAACAAGGAAGGAAACTCGATTAAACCTGGAGCTTATGTTCTTGTCAAGTAAAGAGAGTGAAACAAGCAATTTCATCAGTTATTCAACATTTTTGCAATTTTCTCCATATTCCTTCATTTAATGGCCTGGGCGATAATAAAGAACTGTAAAAGTGTTGAGAAAAAGCTATTGAAAAGGTGCTTTTAGAAAGGGGCAAGCATAATGGCATAGGAACAAACACTGTTTTGTTTTATTGTAATAATTCTAGAGCTCAACGATACTACTCAAGAGAAGTAAAATATTAAAAAGGAGACATGTGTAAACTCCTCTATAACGAACATTAGTTCAAATAAAACACATTTTGGAAAATATTCACTCGTTTTCCAGTTTTAAATGTGAATCTGCAAAGCCATTGCAGAGTTATAAAAAGTATTTTAAAACTGATCATAAATTTACAAACTCTACGGTTTGTATCCACTTTGTAGGGTTGTACTCTAGACATTGATGATGATTAAGGTTTTGACTAGAGATGAAACGATTACAAAAAGGCTAAAAGGTCTTTTTAATTCATTGCATAAACGTTATGCAAAAATTCATACCCTTTTTTGCAAACCCTTTTCCAGTAAATGAAAAGGCAATTAAATAGGAAGTACTGTTTTCCCAAAAATGAGTTTTTCTAGCTCACCTTAGGGAATACGAGAAAAGTTTTAGTGATCTAACGAGCTTTCAGACTAAGCGCAAATTTTGAAGCCTATTTTTAAGTAGGTTGTATATTTTATAAACCGCAATTTAATCATTCTGGCCTATATCAATACTACTTTCATCTGTTTTTGAAAATACTAACTGTAACGAACTTTGGATAAAATTCGTACGTTATACAACTTTGCAAAATCTTAAATCTTTGAAAGTTTTTTATCCGCTTTCATTGAATGCTTTACAGCTTGAAAAGAATAAAACAGAGCTTATTTTAATACTTCCCGTCTAAAGTAAGTATACTACTTATTGGAAAGACACAAAATTCAAAATGAATAAAATCCAGCATTTTCCAATGTCTGTTATGAATATGTTCTACACGAGCAAATAAATTTTGTACGTGTTTAGAATAAATCTGTTGTTTGCTTGTCGCTAAACTCTTTTGAATATTTTCATACAAACCGTTCATCCATCACAAAATCATATGAGTCATCCAACTGCATACAAACTTCTTTATAGTGAGCCTAACTTTATAGTGGACAAGTAACATTTTAAGGTTCGTTATAACGGAATTTAACTTGAAAGATCATAAATTTTCCATATCATGGCAAGTTGATATTTCATCTAAAACCTGACAATTGTTACAAGCGTGGTTTCAAGTAGGATATAAAATTTCAAGGTTTCACTCTAAATCTCTTTGGACATATGCATCTTTTCCGTTATGAGCTCTTAAATCCTACCAAATAGAAACATATAAAAACAGTGGAAACGGTAGGGACACAAATTTTGAAGGATTTTCTTGCGAATAAAACTAAACCGGAATTTTTACCATTTTTACAGACTGTCTGCTATTTACTTTGCTTATCACTCTCATTTATTACAAACCTGACATTTAAAGTTTACCTTTTGCCTGGATCTGTGTAATTAGGAAAGTGACTTTAAAAAGTAGAACAAAGTGGGATGGATAAAAGTCAGATGAATAGGGCAAGCCCAGCTATATTTTTTATGCTTAATGATGATGAGAAAAAGGCTTTGTATTAAATTTAGTTGTAGAGCGTAACTTTCTTCCTTCGGGGTGCATTCATCATTTGTCTTAATCAGGTTTGAAGAGAGCAAGCATTCATTTTTTTGTCTTTTTCAAACAAAGGAATTGTGCAAGTCCGCATTGTCAGGTTTTATTTGATTTTTTATGGTTGATGTAAGGATGGACCGGAATAAAAAATACCTTTCGAGTAAAAAAGGGCGGGAGAAACATCCTTGCTCTATAAAAACATGAAAAAGAGAAAGGTGAAAGGACATGAAAAATGAATTTGCATGTTGATATCTTTGATGTCCTCCTTTGTCTAGAATGATTTCTCCTTTGTATCGTTTCTGTTAATGTTAATTTTGAAACTCCGCTATAGTAGCAGTTACCAATAACGTTTGCGTTTTCTATGATATACCTGCAGGTATTCAAAGAAAGAGGCTGGAAAGATTTCGGAGAGAAAGAAAACTCTTCATCGACTTCTTCCACTTCTCCTTCTTCAACTTCGTTATCAACCCGGGATGAAATATCCATTCGAGCCACTCAATGCTGGAATCTTTGGTGGAGAACTTCAATCCTCAACTCAAATCGTGCCCGACATCTTAAACAATGGCAAATAACAAATCACATCCCAAAAGCTTCAAACTTTTCAAGAAAGGACGTCCTGGCAAGACATCTCCGTCGTCTCAGGTCTACTTACGGATCCATCTATGACTTTAGGTAAGTATACTAAAACATCACGAGAACGCTTTCAGAATAATATAAAAAGTCTAAAAATATTCTGCAAATTGTCACAGAATAAATAGCTGTATTAAATATTAAATATCAAATATTGCAGACAAACATGAACTACATTTTCAAGGTAGACTACGAAAGGTGGCAATTTTGCAATAGAAATTATACCTTGCTTTGTTCTTTGTTTATTGAGTGACGTTTTCGACATTGCACGCGATTCTTTTTTAGCACAGTTGTACATTTTTTTAGACTATGCTATAAATTTATTATAATGAGAAAGTTGCTGAAAGCAATGATCAATTTTGTGTGTGGCAGTGAAAGGAATGCGTTTTTATCACTTTTTGTCCCATTTTTTGTAATAATCGGAAAAATAAACTTTATTATAGAAAACCTTCCTTATAGTGGACAAGTATTTGAATTTTAAACGATCTAATATAGCGGAGTTTTTTATTTAATGTGTATTTAACCATTGTAAAGAATAAACACGCAAACCTTAATTTTATCCGCAATTATTTTCCTAAATATCGTCAATTTTTTTGCAATCATGCTTTCTCCTGCAGATACAGGAAACCTACGTTTCTATTCATTAGGGTAAAAAAATCAACCCAAAGGCAGTAAAAAACCCCGCTTTCATTTTCCTCTAGATCATTTTTTGTTACTGCAGTAAAAACCGTATTTTTAATGTAAATTGTGGGATGAAGGATTTGATGTCGGCGTTTGATGATGTGAGTTTTGAGCTGATGGGGAAGATGAGAATTTAATTAGGCTTTTGCAATTAAATAAAATGCGTTTTACACACAACTGTGGATATTTTACTTGTCACGAAAAATAACTACTTTTAACGATTTATTAAAGAAAATATTTAACGAGAACGAAAAGGAATAGGTCTGGTTGATTTGACCGATAGAATAGGATAAGG